>KV744992.1:0-61657 GCA_001692735.1 Lepidopterella palustris CBS 459.81
TGTTCTCGACATTTAGGACTGCTAGGAGGCGTTGAAGGTGGCATAATAGCGTGTTGAAGTAGTTTGTTGTTGATGTTGTTTGGTGGTGTGGCCTCTGCGCGACGAATTCCTGCAGACCCTTTGGTTAGCTTTTTCCGATTATGAAACGCCTCGATAAGCACCAGCACTCGTCAATCTCGAAATACCGTATTAATAAACCGAGCGACCAATGGCCATCTGGGCGCAGAATCTCTTTGAGCTGGGCCAAACGGCAGTGTAGATTCCTTCTCCACATCTGGGACCAACACGGCCTCTCCTAGTATCGCTACACGTGCTGCACCACGAATTTAGAGTCTTCGCTCAACTATCTTCCCCGTGCGGAGCTGCGATGAGTAAGGTATTAGATAGAGGCGGTAGCGCACATCGCCAGCTCTCATTGATCCCAGCTTGTTTTTAGATCTTTTTTGCCATTCTGATATTGGATATCTTCGCACTCTCTTGGACAAATTAAATCCGGAAACCATTCTAGGTAGATAGGAGCGAAGCAATAATATTCAAGGTCTTTTCACTGGACACTCATGGAAATCTTCCATTGGCTGAGACGGAATTTTGATCCTTCGAATGTGATTGCCGCTTCCAAGTAGAATCGATGGACTATGAGCGTGGATCTCTCATGCCGGCTACGTTACTGGTGAAATTAATGTCCATTTTCAAAAGCAAAATCATGGCTTCAAGATTGGAGAGCGCGAATGTCGGGCTTTGTAGGCGCTACTAACCGATTGAAGGCATTCGGAAGACCGAATTGCGAGGACGCTTGGGCGATGCTCGATTCCGTATAGAGATCTACAAGTGTTGTACTGGACACCGAATGGTAGTCCTAGAGATTTACGTCATATATGTTCTATTGGTTGTATAAATCTCGGCCTAATCTACTCTAACGCATGATACAAATGCAAGTCCCCCAGAAATAATCCAGTATTCTTCATTGGTGACGTAGCGGTAGTAGCAAATGCAGTCCTTGACAGCTCTCCAGAAGATCAGTCACCCGCTCGGTGGTGCCGGCATTGAGCTTGCAAGGGGAGTTCGTTCGAGCGCAGAATTTTTAAGTTCGCCAACTTTTTCTTTAGAGATTACCTTTTCGGAGAAAAGAGAGCAATGTGAGCAGAAAATCTAAATTATATCCATCCTCCTTTGGTGGGGCGACCCATATACCCAGGGTGGTCTTTGTAACCCTCCATTCGAATCAGAAAGTACTTTTCTCTTCATTGATGTGCTGATCGACGTTATCTCTATTGATTTGTTCTCTCCCCTGTGAATCGGAAGACCTGGTTGCTAGTATAGCTCTGATTTTCGGGATCGGTTTCGGTTCAGAATTCAGGCATTGCTAGATTTTATTGAAGTTTTCCGGTTCATAGCATGCGAGGCATCTAAAGCCTCTAATGTTCTTGCCTATGCATCCTTCCGTATCACATTTATAGCGCCTGCGCTCGTCCGAGATCAGTTCGCTGACGATATGGCAAAGATTTTCTTCTATGGGGTCGTTGCAGTGGCTGTTCTGGAGCAAATGACAATAACAGTCATCGTACACCAATCCTCTGGTATCCACAGTAAGGGGAGTAAAGGTCATTTTACCTTCCGAGTCCAGTCTGTATAGCTTAATAAAGCCGACAATGAGTTTCCATTTCTTTGGAGTTCGGTAGATGCCATTTAATGGAATGTGACAATATAACGGATACTAGAGCACAAAGTGTTTCAAACTGATGTATAGATATCGAGCAGTTTGAGTCTAAGCTTGAGCTTCGAGATTGTGTAGTGATTGTTATCGTGATGTTGCATATTGGATGAGTCTGTACGAGAAATATGTCTGAAACTAGAGAATGAGGAGGGGTGAAAAAAGAAAATAATCCTTACATACCTATGGCTAGGCCCAAAACAGTTATGACACGAGTGGCTATTATCTGTTGATGGTGTCAATAACGGATTGGACAGTGCGGCTCCGAGAATGGTTCGGAAAGAACAGAGAGGACATGGCAACGATTGAAATCTGCCGTTCTGAAATGGAGTCGTCATAGAAATTGCGGTGGTTATGATGGATACGCTGACTCCATTTTTAGACTGTACGTGGTGCAGACTTTATCAATAATTTGTTAGTGAAGATCTTGGTGAAGTTCTTATCTACGCTCCTGAGCTGGATGGCTCTAATTCTCACAATTGCCAACCTCTTGCAGCCAAAACGAGTCGGCCACAATCCAAAACCAATATCCCTTCAACTTTGGGCCTCCAGAAGAATTTAGGAAGTTACAAATGTCAACAATACTGAGGGCAGTGGCTAAAGCCATGAATGCCGCACGCAAATCTGGAGATGCCATATTATATTAGCCAGGGAATAATCTTCGTCATGATTCAGAAAAGCCCTCGATCCGGAATACATTGAGAAAAGAAATCGCAAGTGACCTAACTCCCCACTGCTTGACCCAAGAGCGAAGATTCCCACCTCCATGCTTGATTGAGAGGCAAAAATGGCTCCCAACATTTGCTTCAGGCATGTGGAGCTTCTTAAGCTGGCGATCATGGTTATGGATTTGATAAAGGCGAGCAATCCAACAGATGACAATTCTGAGAACGACACCTGCGGAGACGTTCCATACGTACTCTGAGATGAGAGATGACACATGTCCAGGCTGAAAAGTCAATCGATAACGGCAAAGTATTGGATACAATCGGAACCACGGCGTCGTGGTTCAACAAGAGGCGGACGTTAGAATAAAAGAGCCAGTTAAATGTCGCCGCATAGGCAGGAGTCATATCCTTCGCCCATCTCCGGTGGTGCCAAGAATCTCCAACTTTGCGCATCATCAACCTCGAAGTATTTATAATAGCCCTCAACCCCGCTCGCCTTTTCTTTTTGAATATATTTCTATGCCAGCTTCTGCCAATGCCTATCAAGGGTTTACCACCTCCTTGTGATGGCACCATTGGTCTTAATACGGCCGGGGCCGCCCGCTGCTCGCTGGATAGCTGTAAGTTGTAAATATAACCTTCGGGCTTCGAGAAGAGCGCTACATACCGCGAGAGGCGTTGCGACCAATATAACAGCCCAAGAACCCGTTGCGGACTTTCTAAAATCTCCTGGTGCGATCCCGATACCGCCGCCTGTTGAACGAAATGAGCCTCAAGGGCGCAAAGAAGCCATCAAGCAGGCTAAACCGTTCTCCGACTTCCTGACCGATACCTTTAATAGACAACATGATTACTTGCGTATCAGCATTACGGAACGATGCAATCTGCGGTGTCTTTACTGCATGCCGGAAGGTGCGTTGCCCCTCCTTGATCTTTGATCAATTGCTAACGGAAGTTCTTTCACAGAGGGAGTACCTTTGTCCCCGCCCTCACACCTCCTCACCTCCCCCGAAATATTCTATATCGCATCTCTTTTCGTTTCTCAAGGGGTTACGAAAATCCGCCTGACAGGCGGTGAGCCAACTGTGCGCCGCGACATTGTACCCTTGATGCAATCAATAGGAACACTGCGATCGAAAGGCTTACGGGAACTGACACTCACCACCAATGGAGTCTCACTACATCGGAAGCTGGATAGTATGGTTGAAGCTGGCCTAACAGGTGTAAATCTTAGTCTGGATACACTGGATCCGTTCCAGTTCCAGATCATGACACGGCGGAATGGCTTTGACGCTGTCATGAAGAGCATAGACCGGATACTGGAGATGAAGAGGCTAGGCGCGGACCTGAAGCTGAAGATCAATTGCGTCGTCATGCGTGGTCTCAATGAGCGAGATATTATTCCGTTTATTGAAATGGGGCGAGAGAAAGACGTTGAGGTCCGGTTCATCGAGTACATGCCTTTTGATGGCAACAAGTGGAGTCAAGGCAAGATGCTTCCGTACGAGGCGATGCTTAATATCATTCGTGCCAAGTATCCGGACCTAAGAAAAGTCAAGGGACACAAGAACGATACTAGCAAGACCTATGAGGTCCCGGGATTTGTTGGTAAATTAGGCTTCATCACCAGCATGACGCACAACTTCTGCGGCACTTGTAATAGGCTTCGGATTACTAGCGACGGTAATTTGAAGGTCTGTCTTTTTGGAAATGCAGAAGTCTCGTTGCGAGATCTGCTTAGAAAGGACAACAATGGTCAACCTATGGACCAGGAAGCTTTCGATGCCATTAAACAAATCGAAATAGACAGACGCCGGGGTGCTCTTGGAGACGACACTGTTCTGGGTTGGGGTGAACGAGAAAGAGAACTGTTAGAAGTAATTGGCGCAGCCGTTAAGCGGAAGAAGGAGAAGCATGCTGGCATGGGAGAGTTGGAGAATATGAAGAATAGGCCGATGATCTTAATTGGTGGGTAGCATTGGCTTTTTTACTGCCTCTGGCTTATCATGATTTTACGTTTCGATGTGTATCACGAGGTCTCAGCAATTCCATTCTTGTACAGTTTGGGCGAGCAGGAAGGAGTGTATGGGAAACTGTTGAATACGGCGTTCAGATTCAATATTTTACCACATAGGGTCAATGTTCAATCTTCCATATATCCTGATCACTTCCACCTGTCGACACTTCAATGCCTGGTTGGAGGTCCAACTAATTGTGTACTTAGACGAAATTCCCGAAAACAGTCGCCCAATCATCTTTCCGACACCTGCAGAGAAGGTCTCCTATCAATATCGTCCGATGTCTTCACTCGTTTGGCCCTGGAGCTCAATATCCCCAACGCTCCATCCCTCGTTATTCCATTATGCTACATCAAAATCACATTCCGTCTTTACTCGAAGTTTCAGCAGTACTTCTTACTCGTATACGCCTAATCCTAATCCGATAATCGGAGGTTCCGAGCTGACAGGAGTGCCTCTCCTTTCCTGTATATCAAGATTGTCGGCAAGCCTAAGCAGTCTCACCTCCAAAACCACCGCCATCAAATCCTCCATTCTCTCCTATCTCGGCCCCGAGCATCTGCCCCCTATAACTGCCTTCATGGAGTCCCCACTCGGAACCTCCCGCGCTCTCTGTCTGAAAGCTTCTCTACCACTAGTACAGTACTACATGACGCGCCTTACCCTACTTACAATGTCAATAAAGTTTCAGAACTTGTATAAGGTATATCGGAAACTCCTGGACACGCAATTTCGAATAATGAAGGATATGGAGAAGTTTAAGAAATGGGTTATGCTTCCGAGACTGCGTCCTGAGCTTGGTGACGGTTCGGCTGTGTATGAGCCCTCGACCCAGATTGGGGATAGCAAGCGGTCACCGTGGACTGTGGATCCGGTTTTTTTTCCAGTGCCGAAGTTGGCGCCGTGGATTGTGGATGAGTGGATGGCCGCTTGTCGGGGGGGAATAAAACTACAGGCATCGACAGAGGAAGAACGAGGCCAGGAAGGACGCCTGCTTGAAGGCTCTATCAATGGCGTAAAATGGAGTGCGACCCAGGAATGGGCCACGGCGCGACCAAGTTACAAGCCGGAAGAAGACAAGGAATGGAGGGGACTAATAAAAAACGTATGGCCAATAGAGGCTTCAACGGAAGAAAAAGAAGGCCAGAAAAGGCGCGTACTTGAAGATTCCGTAGAGGGTGTAAAATGGAGGACGCTGCGCGGGTGGCCCACGGCGCGGCTAGGTGGCATGCGAGTACATGGCATGCGATGGAAGATCATGCCGGGGCCGTCGACACCGTACTCAGGTTTTAAACCGCGGCAGTACTCCACGTCCTCTTCATCCGGACCCCCGCGTTCAAACCAGGTACCCGAGACTCCTGCCCGTGAGACTGCCCAGCTGCCCCATCTCACTCCTCAAGGGTCTGCGCACATGGTTTCTATATCCGACAAAGCGAACACCGTCAGAACTGCCATCGCTGTGGGGCGCGTCATATTCTCGAATCAGTCACCACTTTCCCTCATCCGCGCCAACGCGCTGAAAAAGGGGGATGTGATGGCTGTAGCGCGGATCGCAGGGATCATGGCGGCGAAGAAATGTCCAGAAATAGTGCCGCTGTGTCATCCGGTTATGATATCACACGTCTCGGTAAATCTACAACTCCTAGAAGCCAAAGCCGGAGCCGAAGACGTACAAAACTCGGAAGCTGGAACTGAGGAGAGCGGTAGAGGTGCTGGCGCAAAGGATGTGGGCGAGTCCTGTGGTGGTGTTGAAGTCGAAGTAAAGGTGTCCTGCACGGGTGCTACCGGTGTGGAGATGGAAGCGTTGACTGCGGTTATGAGTGCTACGTTGACGGTTTATGATATGTGTAAGGCTGTAGACAAGGGGATGCGAATTGAGGGCGTGAGAGTTGTGCTGAAGGAGGGAGGGAGGTCTGGGACATGGAAAGAAGAGGGATGGATTAGTAGGACAAGTGAGGGAGATGGAGCGGGGACTTGACGGCGTGCGGAGTCCTTCGTCGGAGATGTCTGGGATGTAGGATACTTTGACGCTCAGATAGTCTGGATCGTGTACATGTATATATTATCTTTAGGTCTAGAGATGTCCGGCACGAAACGTACGTCGTTATCATCACTTTTTTGTCGCAATTGAGTTAGTATTAAGGATTTGTGTCAATACTGAAAGTAATAAGATTGATTTTAGGGCGCCAGATTCTCTTATCATCAAACTGTGAATGTCCTGCACTGAAAAACATTTCTCTATGTATCACCACAACCACATGTTCGAATGGTACAAAATTGATACATAGTAGGTTCAGGTCCCATCTCTAACCTTTACGCCAAAGTTTAGGGAAACAAGAAGATTTTACAATATTACCCATTTGGGATTATTGTCCTGCGATGAGCAGACTTGGGCGAAATTTGGATTAGCTGTGTATGACATTATCTCGACAAGAGTAGGGCTTCGAACCCCTCCATAGCGATGTGGACGCATATTATTAGGCATTCACTCAAATGCTTCTTTGGAACGCCTAATTCCGCCCATATAATAAGAGCCTAGATCTATTATTTTCGATTTCCATCCGTAAATTCGGGACTATTTTTATAACCCATCCACAGATTTTTGGTGGGATACGCGATCCGTCTTCAGCGAGGTGTTCAGAAGATTTGGTTTGAAGCCCTCAATCGCACGTCCTGACCCGAACATTTTGGGCATCTATCTAATACATTAACACACCTGCAACATACCGCTCAGCCGCACCACCACGCACCGATATCCAGAGATGTGGTATATCAAACAAACTCCTCATCAAGCCCTCCCAAATCTCTACATACTCCCCATGGCCCCTCCCTCACTACCCCCAGAAACCTTAGAATGACTACGAAGATGCCAGATGTTGGTACTCATTCGTATCGTAACATCTTCGACTTCAAACCGAACTCTCTTCCCCACCTCTATTTCCTCCAGCTCCTTCAGCTCAACCGCGGCAGAATCGACGTTCTCTTGCCCGTCAACTTGCGCAGTGTCATCGCAGAAACAAAAACAGAGGCTTTGGTAGCGATCCCATCGGACGCGGAAGTGCCAGTCCCAGGAATAGCCGCCGAAAGTGAGAGCGCGTAGGGAGTCTAACAAGCTAATTTTTGTGATGTCAGCGGTGATTGAGTCGATTGGGAGGGTGGATTCTACGCCCTTGGATTCCGTGTCTTCCATTTCGTTGTCGGAATCATCCGAGTTCCTGAGACCTCTATAGATCGCGGTGGACTCTACAGACTCATCCGTCTTCCATTGTAATTCATCATCTTTAGACTGGAGCTGCGCGTCTGACTTCTCCCACCGGGCGCAATGAAGATTACGGAAGACACAGAAGACGTAAGCTGCGACGGAGTAGCAGGTTGATTGGTAGGCTGGAGAATCGGCATCCCTCACGATGTACATTTCGAGGACGTCAACTAGTTGGGCCATTTCAAGATAAGGTAGTCGGCCGGCGCTTCCCGCTGGAGATAAATGCACATTAGCGTGTTGCTCAGGGTCTTGTAATGAATAGGGGTTCAGTTTGTAATGAGAACTTAGCACTTCCAAGAGCAGGAATATCGTATAGTTTTTATTTCGCGCACTGTTCGAAGGAACAGTTACCCTGTTCAGCAACCGAATCGCAAGTTGTCTCAGTTGCGGCAGCCCTGCGTAAAGTTGATGATACGGTACGTGTGGAAATCTGTCTTCAATACGACCACTCATCTAGATATTCAAGTACAAGGCCTCCAGAGTCTTTCCGTGAGAGAGTATATTGTAGATATCCAGTAGGCCTTGGTAGTCTATCTGCGTCGATATAATACAACGGCATTTACAGTAAGGTAACCGTAGTGATGCTTGTATCCTTGAAGGGAGTGTATCTAATGAAGGCCTAGGCGGTTGATAACTTAGCTTACCTTGGTTGGACAAGTGCTAGTTCTCCTAGGCGCGGCAGGATGGGCCAGTGGTTGGCTGGATATAGATGAAAGAATTCAACGCGGTGACATTGTCTCACGTAAAGTTTCTCCAGCTTGCCGAAAGGTAGATCAGTAAGGGAAATGCTACTGATATGAAGTCAATCGAGTCAACTAAAAGATCCACAGGTGCGATTGCAGGTCCTGGAGGCTTTACGCTGGTGTAGAAGAGTTTCGATGTGACCTCGACGGTGGTGTTATTAGTGTGATGCTTTCTCATTTGAGCATAGCATCCGGCATAACAGCAATTGTCAATCATCCTTGACCAGTGCTCCAACCGCGCAAAAGAATCCCGGATTTCGCACTCGGAGATGTAAGGAGATCAAATTCTCTATCGATTACTGAAGAGAATGCTGACCAATGACTCAGTCGAGTACGAGCAATCCTTTGGGATTTCAAACAGATGGAACGTCAATGTGCCGAAGTTTAGGTTGTTGTGGATTGAACAGTGTGGTTTATGAGACGCGAATTGACTAGGAATGAAGGAAACTTGACCTATGTAGAAGGTTAGAAGGTTTTCGTGCACAAGAAGGATATTCTTCAAGAGAGGTAATTTACACATTCAAAGATCTCGAGACTTAATTCATCCGGTATGGCATTTAGAATTGGCGTAGAGGTAACCAAAGCAAAGCTCAGATCTATGGGAGAGTTTGTCGACATGGCCACTGCAGTCCGAAAAGTTCGAAATTTTATTCACGCTAATCGTTGGTGCCTGCAAGACTGCTCGGAAAGAGGAATGTGAGTTTGAAGGCCAGTGTTCTTTAGCTGCTCGAGAGTGAGTGAAGGGACGCAGGAGAGGCCTAGTTGTGGAAACGGACGCTTGAGACTAGGGTGAGTGACAGACTGCTCTGAAATGGTGAGTAACTTCGGAGAAAGAGGGTCCAGTGCAATGTGAATATATTTGTGCCATTGTGTATAACATGAACGAGAATGTACAGCCGAGTGAAAAATATGCTTGATTTGAAGATGTGAGGCAGTGTTTAATGGTTGCGATATGGTTTAATTTCTTTACAGCCTTAAAATATACTACTGCGCTAATCAGGCCAAGCAAAAATTCATCAGGACAACAATGGGGCTTGCATACCTCTGTGATGCATAGATGTAGCACCCGAAGTAGTAAATCACCCTCAAACAGTAGCTTAGCTGAGGTCATGAACTGCTTGAGTAGATTGCCGCTGGCTATCATGCCATTCAATGGAGTCCTCAAGCCCTAGTTCCTCCACCAAAGCCCAAAAATCCGATTGCCGATATGCCCCAAACGGTCTTGCAACAGTTTCCATATTGGAGACTTCCGATACTATCTGGCGCGCTCGGGTCCAATCTCGTATTTCAGTAAGCGCCCTGAGGACAGCAGTGAGCGCGCCCCAGCCAGGATTCTTCCCTTCTTTGGACATCCGAGCAAGAACCGTCATCATCTTTCCAATCTCTCCGCAACGAGCATACCCCTCAATCATACGATCATAGAAGATGTGGTCAGTGACGCCCTTCCCAATCTGTATCACCTGAGCCAACAAAGAGTCCACGGCGGGAATGTTGGGTGGATCAGCTCTAAAATAATTCGTGATGAGAGTAGTGAAGATTTGTGGAGATGGCCATATTTGTCGGCTGGTCATATGGTCGAGCACCGCACGAGCAGCTGTGAAATTATTGTGCTGGCTCAAAAGAGTGTGGATTACGCCCGCGTATGTGATCCTGTTGAGTTTAACACCATGTACTTTTTCAAGGCTGTCAAGCAGGGAGATGATGGCACTGGATTGCTCGGACTCTGACAATTGAGCCCATGAGGCGTTCTTCATGGCCGCGTTGAGGATTATGGTGAAGGTAGCAATATCTGGTACTACGTTTTCTTGGTGCATTTGCTTTAATAGGTCGTTTGCCGTAGTGTAATCTTCTCCTTCTAAAGCTAACCCAATCATTACATTGTATGTGTGCGCGTCGGCCCTGATGCTAAAACGTCCAGCCCAGGTCAGAACCCGATTGATGTTGTGCTGCCTTTCGTGCAGCGAGAGCCTTCGAAATCGGACGAAGGCCGTCAAAACGGCATTGATCGTCTCAATGGTTGGTTTAGGTACGGAAACAGTGGTCGGAGATTGAGTAGCAGGGTCTGATCCCTTCCGCTTCTTTGTCATTTTAGCTTTCATTGCCTTTTCAGCATCCAGCCAGGCCTGGCCCATATCATTCAAAGCCTCCAATCCCTGTCGAGGCCGGCCAAGTGATATAAGGCCCCCTATTCGAAAATTCCAAAGCTGGAGGTCAGGCTGGATCCCCGACGCAAGCATCCTTTCCCACGTTTGCTCAAGGGCCTGAGCGTCTCTGCTTTTCAGGCATCCTAAGAGCATTGCAGCCCATGTGTCGCTTGTGGGCTTCCGACCACTTGAGATCATTTCATTCCACACATCGACGGCGCGATCAAACTGTCTCAAGGACATGAAGGCTGTTAGGAGTTTATCATAAAAGCTGCTCGTAATCGCCGTTGCCAGGCTTGGACTCGAACGCACAAAAACATGTCGAGCATCTTCCCAGACTTTCTCAACCATTTTCGGGTCTTCTTGTCCAACAGCTCTGTTTAGACGGTTGGCGAAAAATGAATCTAGCTCCTTCATCTGTTGCGGGTCTTGAATTGCGGATGGATTTGCAAGTGCAAATTTCCTTGCGCCTATCACTCCAATTGCTTGTGATGGTGCGGCCTTCAGCTGGCGTATGACCTCAGAAGCATATTCTTCGGGTAGCGTAATCGTGGAAATACGAATTTCTGCCGCCCGAATGACATCTTCCAAGTCAACGCCGGGTAGAATATGAGCCATAAGCTTCATAAAGGGTAGGTGTTCAGATCGCTGGTCTCGGGAAAGGCCAATGTTCTGGTTCTGCGGGATAATTATGTTCGCGGCCTGCGCAATAAAAAGGTTGAAAGTGACCAGAGCAGCGAGACCGACGGAGTCCAACTCTGATCTGGGGAGCATGGGTATCCATTTCTGTAGCCTACTCCCAAAACGTCGTGTCAAAGGATCAACAGGAAATGTGGCAGGCAACCAATTCCACGCTTTCGTGATTCCTTTAGGTCGTGTTCTCCCACTGAAATGGAGAAAGAGTAGTTGCCAAAGCTCCATCAGCTCCAACGTCAGTCTTTCGGTATTTCGGATATCACTCCTGCCTGATGCCAGTTGCGTTAGAATTTGGGAGACAAGAAGCCAGATAGCATCAGTCCAGAATTCTTGCCGCATGATCTGGACTTCTAAGAACTTCTGAACTACCTGTGAGGGCATTGGATACCGGATTGGCCCACTGTTCACACACCAGGCCATGATAACAGCATTTAGAAGTCTTCGGAAGACCTTTCCGTTGGAGAGTGGGCCTAGATCTTGGAACATTGGCTTTACAAGCGCAGGACTGTCCTTACTACCGAATTTATCCAAGAAATAGTTCCAAGAATGTAATGTCTTTCCCGGGTTGTCCAGCGCTCTCATGAGGTAGCTTGCGCCTCCATTATCCACCTTTCGAATCGGAATTCTGTTATCTGGTACCTCGGTCCTCTCGCTATTATCACTAGGTAGGCGTGTTTCTGCAGTGACTTCTTCTGTGTCTTTAGCTCCATCAGCCTCGTGAATTTTCAAATGTTTGTAAAATCCACGACCATGAGCCCTACTATTCTGCAATGCTCCAGTCCGCTGCCCGGCATTATTACTGAGTTGAATTGTTTCGTCGATGGCCTCTTCTACAAGTTCACTTTCGTCGGCCTTCGGACCTTGTAGATGCTTAGAGTATCTACCTCGGTAGGGCGCATTCTGAGCTGGAAGCCATGGAAAGTGGTCGTCAAAGGCACTGTCATTGCCATTAGATCTTTCGAGAGATGTTTCAGCCGCAACTTTACGATCAGAATCAGATGTCCGTGGAGTGTTTTCATCGCTCGGTGAGACTTTGGAATTGTTTGGCAGAGGCTTGACATTGGCGAGGGAGATGAATGCGGCTCTTGTGTGCCATTGAGGGGGTGAGAGACGGATGGCGCGTCGAAGCAGGCGGCTGCGGCAGTTCATACAAACATACGAGCCTGCCATGACCCATCAATGGGCGTCCACAGGTATAAGTTGAGTCAAATGGCTGTGGAGAGGTACGTGATAGCTGTATGGTCCAGAGGTCGTGGAGCTCTGGGTGTTTTCCTCCAATTACGCTAGACCGTCAAGGGAAAGCCGCCCTGAAGTTACACCCGGCCTAACCTAACCTGCTGCGGTGACTGACACCGCCGCCGACATCACCCTACAAAGGTACCCTGTTAGCCTTCCGAACTGGCTTTTACCTATTTACTACTCCCCAGCATTGAATTGGTCTTTGTTCAATTGCTTTTCTTGCCGAGTGCTGGAAGCTGCTGGCCTATTGATACTTTCCAAAGCTAGCGCTCTGTCCTGAAATGACCACATTACATCCCAGAAAGCCCTACTCTCAAGAAGAGCTGGCCCAATTGTATCCAAAGAGCCTTCAGCTCCAACTCGTTCAGATCGTAAGTATAGCAAATTAGCGGCCTTGCCAGTTGGCCTACCATACGTATAGTTCCTGCGCTAATTGATATCTTCAAGCTTCTTCGCCATGGTGAGTTCTCTAGCTGACTCAAAGTATCAGAATTATTGCTCAAGATTCACCAGGAGAACGAACTCCAGTATCTCCACGCTTTCAGAATGTATGAGTGAGTCTCTTAGGATCTCCTCTCCGATCTTTCACTAACGCAGATGACAGACAGGCCTCGGACTATGTAATACTTCTCGAGTTTCCAAAAGTCAACGGCTCACCAATCTCTAGATTGGCCGTATTGTAGCTCGGCACGACAACTCACGAGCGTCATAATGGCAACTACGGACTGGGACAAGTGGGATAAATTGAAATACCGCCGGAGGTTGGAAACATTTGGCTTGGATGACGGGCCGGTCGTCGCGACTGGACCGGATGGGGAGTTTGACGCCGTTTGGTAAGCCTAAAGCTGGAAAGAAATGTGGCTGTGTTGTGTTGACCAGAAATCATATAGCCAACCCGGTGAATTGACAGACAAGGGCCGAGAAACAACCCTTTTACTCGGGCAAAGATTGCGACATCTCTACGTCGAGCAGCTTGGATTCATGCCGAAGCTGCTCACTGACAGCGATATGATCTATCTACGAACAACTCCACTTCCTCGAGCCCTCGAATCCGTCCAGCAAGTGTTTTGGGGAATGTACCCCACCAATGCACGAACAGCTGACTTTCCAACGCCCACAATCCTCACACGAACACCAGCGGACGAGACACTCTACCCTAATGACGGTAATTGTAGAAGGTTTGCACATCTCAGTCGAGCATTTGCGCAACGTACAGCAGAACGCTGGAATGACTCCGACGATATGACTTATCTGACGAACTTATTATCTAAATGGATGCCAGAGAACTCGAAAGTTGCTGTTGATTCACACCCACGCCTCTCTGGCATCATGGACACTATCAATGCCACGTTAGCACATGGTCCAGAGACACGACTACCAAAGGAATTCTACGACCCAAAAGCCCGCGAGATTATTGACAGAATTGGCGTTGAAGAATGGTATTCCGGTTATACCGAGTCGGTCGAGTATCGTTCGCTAGGGACTGGAGCTTTAGTTGGCGACATTGTCAGCCGTATGGTGGGAAGTGCTGAGCGAAACGGTAATGATGGCCTACTAGAAATCGAAAGGGAGGATGGAGACATTGGGCATGGTCGCGGAGGCGGAAATGACATTAAATTTGCCCTTTCCGGATGCCACGACACCACTCTCGCCGGGGTGCTCTCCAGTTTGGGTGCATTCAATGGTGAGAAATGGCCGCCATACACCAGCCACATTGCATTCGAACTATTCCGCAAATCGGATTGGACGTCCCCTACAACCGTACCAACCAGGATATCTACGTTTGATGAAGAACTTGCCAAGAGGGCAGCATCCAATTCACAAAGTTGGTGGGCATCATTATTTGGAAGTACAAAGGATACTGTTGATGGTGGCGTTCCTCCACCTGAAGGGATCGCTCGCAAACCTATGGAGCAGCTTACAGACGAACAGAAGAGAAAACTCAGAGGATATTACGTCCGAATTCGGTACAACGACAAGATCATGCAAGTACCAGGCTGCAAGGCCGAGGGCAAGCATCTTGAAGGGGATACAAGTTTCTGTACCCTAGTAAGTTTAGTTCTTTAGTCTATCTGGCCTGGTTCGGGATGCGACACTAAATATGTGTAGGAGGCTTTCAAATCAATTGTAGACAAATTCACACCGAAGAATTGGAAACGTGCTTGTGCCTCGAACATTGGCGCACCCGCTTTTCCGGCAAAGCCAGAACCTGCCGGGTTTTGATGAATCAATGGACTTCACGATAACGCGTAGTGGCGCTTATAACGGCACGGGAAGTATGCACACAGCCAATATGATAGAATAGAAGTATATATATCAGTAGTGTTTGTTCTTATCCCTTTGCGCCTCCTAGGAATCACTTCCTCTTACAGAATTTACCAAATACACACTCGGTCTTTCCCAATATTTGCAACCTGCTTGCTCTTTTTCATGCGAGGAAGCGCGAAAAATATCTCATCCTCACACTTCTTGCCGCCCTTTTCCTTGTTTTTGATCTCGTGTCTGGTCTTTCTGGCGAGACTTTACTCTCGATATCGAGCGTCTACTCTTCCCTCTTGTCCGTTCTCATATCAAAGCGTCTCATTTGTTTGTCGACAAAATTTCTACTGATACTGAAGCTACCTAAATACTGTTGAGCACGACCAAAAGAGATTTTGCTTTATTCAGAATGCCTCAGCCTCCTGGTCCCGATCTCTCCAGGCCTCGCCTTCGTGAAATCGCGAGTTGGATCCGGGATACCCTCGACCCACTCATCGCACGAGAGGGTCCGGACGTAATGAATATTGACGACTTTCTCACCCTTCACGAAATCTTCATTGCTCTACAATACGCTGACATCTCGGCAACTGCACTACGGGCTACTCGCATTCACAGAGCTGTGCTGGAGGTCGCAAGTAAAGCAACGAGATGGCCTGGCAGACTTGCAGATGAGTGCGATAGAATCATCATGATATGGAGAGCGCGATTTGGACCTCTGGAAGACTTGAGACCCTTTCTTTACGGAAGGGGGGGCAGGCTCGAGGGAATTGCCGGTGTAACAGACATCACTCGGACGGTAAGTGGAACTTTATATTTGCACCGAGAGAATGATGCATCAGAGGACCAACGTCCCAGGAGTCTTGTTAATGGAATATAACTTGGGCTTTAGGCACTCTTGAAGCGCTGGAGGGATACCACCCCAGAGCTCGTTGCACCGCACCGACCGAGGATACACGGGTCCTTAGGCTTCCAAGCTGGAGCGTAAGTTTCTTTCTAAATTTGCCCCCGCTGGCCACTGCTATTATTATCTGTTTCCCTTTTCCCCTTCCCCCCTCCCTCTTTTTACTTTTTCTTGACTTTGATTCTTTGATACCCCTCCAGAATATCTCACAAATCACAAATTTTGTAGATGGTGGCTTAATAGCCTTTTCGCGTTCCGAGATGGCATCATCGATCTCGAGACGACAGATGGCGGCATCTGCTTCGACTCGAATGGCGCGTATGCCGTTCTTCTCAATGATGCTGACGAGGTTGAGGGCGTCTCGCCTTCTTCATTCACGTACCGATGTCATCGAAATGATGCTGGGCGGTTCAGGTTGACGGCGGCGGACTTCAAGAGTAGGTATCCAGTAAGAGTGCTCCGCAGCCACAGTCTGAATAGCCTGTGGGCACCGCGAGCTGGAGTCAGATATGATGGGTTGTAAGTACATTTTTCTTCAAGCTATTCTGAAGCTGAAATTGACCCCCACAGACACCGCGTAGCTGGCTGGGTGATACGTGCTGTTCTTCCTTCTGATACCAATCACAAAATGGATGAACTGATCTTCGAGATCAAATTTGAGCGCGAAGACACCGGTCAAGCTTCCATGGAAGAAGTCATGCGTCACCCGCTCGCCAACGAAATTGACGACTATGCTGAATACAAACGCCTCCGCCGTCTCCAACGAGAGGCCATGCGAATGAAAAGCGTATCAGCAAAACCTGCCCTGGAACTGGCCAAGGTTGTGTCGGAGCTGAGCACAAGGTCGTCTTCTCCTAAAGCGTCAGCAATAGGCCTCACTTCCACCATCGGGAATACGTCCAAGTCGATTGGCAAGAGCTCACCTGATATTCTCGTTCACAGCAGCCGCCAGCTAACTCGCCCTCACCGACCTACGATCGTTAACCGATATCGACCTGTAGGCACAGTCACCTCATGGATTAACCCCAGCCGAGATAGTAATGGCCAAATATCCACTGACGTTTTCAGTGCAAGAGAATTCCCCGTTTCCAACCTTCTCACAGATCTCAACGAAGTGGCTCCATGGATGGACTTCGATTTCGATGTCCCACGCAGCGGGATCGAGAGACCGCCAATCAGTTCTGGAGACATGGGCCAAGTCATAACTGTGACTCGAAGCAGCATTGATTCGCCTTCTCCTAATCGCAATCGTGATAGTTCGCGCGGGGAAGGCCATAGGGAAAAGAGCGAAGCAATGAGTGTAGCACGACATGAAGAGCGACGCGGGCGATGGAGAAAGCAGGACAAGCGACGCGACGAGGAGAAAACAAAGCATAGGAAAGAGGGTGAAATGAAAGAGTCTAAGAGTCACACCATGCATCCGCTTGCGCGCAGCCTTAACCCGTTGGCTAAACTCTTCGATGGCAATGCGGACGATATCCCTGGTTTGGGCAACATGATGAATATGGAAGACTCGCCGCCTGATACCCTGGCCTCTACGTGGAACGAAGCTCGCCAACTCAATTATTCCCAGCACACTTACCACGTGGCTAGACACAGAACGTCTAGCAGCTTCGACACAAAACCTCTCTCGCCCCAGCCTCTCGATCCCTGGGCCATGCGAGGTAAGCGAGCCATCCATTTCCCATCCGAAGGAAACGGACTCCCATATGGCTTCACCCCCGTCCGCACAACAGTCCGACCCCTCACGGACGAAGAATGGCAAAGTATAATCCAGAACCAACAGATTCCACTTGCAAACGACCCGTTCCTCACATCCACACCACTCCTACTTCAGCCGCGCGAATTCCGCCGCTCGCTCCACAACGATATGCCCTTTGCAATCCACGGCGCTCACGAGAGAATGATTTATAGCAGCAGCAGCGAGGAGTCTGTCAGCAATATGGCGCCTGATGGGGCGTCTTGTACGGCATCTCATGCAGCGTCGCAGGTGGCGAAGGCGGATGAAAGGGCTACGGCAATGGACGCACTGGTTACGTTTCAGAGGTGTGGGAGCGCGGGCCGCGGTTATGGGAGCATTGTGTTTACGGATCCGTTTAAACAACTTGGTGTTGGGGAGCAGAGGCGGAGGAATGGGGAGGTGGAAATGTTGGCGCCGGATGAGCGAGGCGACGAGTCTGCTGATGCGGGTGAGGAAAGGGAGGTGGTTTCCGGTTGAGATTTGGGCGTGATCAGGTGGGTATGCGCACGAGACAAGGTGGTGGTGGTATTTGTTTCTTCGAGATTATTGCTTGAAGTGCAGAGGGAGTCGGTTGATGTGGTTGTGGGTGCGGAAGGAAAGGGGTGTCGCAGTTACTGTTGTTGCCGGGATGAACAGTGAGGAGTAATAGGGCCCGTAAAAGAAAGTCAAGGAGACGGTTGTGTTTGGTCATTGGAGATTCTTGCGGAGGAAGATAGAATCACCCATGTGTTAACTGTTACCGAGCCATTGATGCGAATTTTAGATTCGGACTGACAGTTTGCTACGAGAGAGTCTGTGATAAGTGTTCGAAAGTCGTGACTTCGTATCTTAAGACAATCTCTCTAGGCAGGTCTTTAGTAAAAAGAAAGGGGAAAGAGCCCTGAAATAATAGAGGCCGAGGTGGTTCCCTGGTGACGCCCAAGTAATACCTCCCCTCGAACTCGTCACATGACATTACTTAGGTATCTTCCTGTGAAAGGTATTGACGGATCTTGCTGCAGACTGCTGCCTATTTCGAGTGTCCACCATTAGCACTACATAATCCTACTGCTGCAGGTATGCTATGACCTTGGAGGTAAGGAAAGAAAGCAGGAACCCCCTGCCGTCTTTCCCTGAACCGCCAAAAGGTTCAATAATGCATCAAAAATGCCTACCTCTACATATCCCCCGTTCCGAACTCCCAACTTCCGTCCTCCTCATCTCCCTCCCAACAAGACTCTTCTAACGCCTTTCTTACCCGCTTAACCTCTAATTTAACCTGCCCCTCCTCTCCCTCCTCCCCTTCCCCTTTGACTTCTTGAAACCGCACCTGCACATCACAATGCCACACCCTCGGCACCGCTACGATCCTCACCCCTTCAGCCCCTACCTCTCCCCCCTCATCCATCTGCAACAGCATCAACCACGCACCCCGCCCAGCTGCCGCGGGACCCATTCGCCCCTCCCGCCGCTGCTTGAGCTCCCATAAGCCATCCCGGCCTAGACTTGCCAACCGCTTCAACACCACGCCCACATCGGCATAAAACGCAGATGTCCAAAGAAATGTCAGAATTCTCAAGTTCCGAAACCGCAACAACGTCGCTTTCAGCCAGCGCTCCAGTGGGAGCCGGGAGATGCGATAGCCAAACACCTTTTCCATGTCCGGCTGAAGCGCGATATGCGTCACATACCCCGCCAGCTCCCAGTTTAGGCTGCTGGCTTGCAGGTAACCCTCAGCTTTGAACTCGAACGAGACTCTCCCCACAACGAACATAGTGAGGGAATAGGCGAGCGCGCGCGCTTCGGTGAAAACGAGACGGCATGTTCGAAGGATGCGAAGGTTATGTGAAGGGCGCGGGCGCAGGGTGGCTGAGGTGGATGAGAAAAGCCAGTTGTAGATGAGGTTGCGGAGTTCGGGGGGGAGTGCGAGGAGGGGGGATTGGCGTTGCGGGTGTGGAGGTTGGATGGGGTTGAAAGAGATTGGGGTAGATTTTGGTTTCAAGGGAATGTATCTAAATGGTTGGGCAACGGGTATGAATGGCCATTCGAGGAGGTTGTTTGGGAGTTTGATTTCAGGTTCTGGTGGATGTGACGGGGAAGTAGTCGTGGTGGTAGGGAGCATTCTGAGCTCTCCTTGCTCTTGGATTCGGAGATTATGTAGATGAATGGCACGAACCTTGCTCGTTTTTGCACGCACTTGCCTTGACGTGTGTATATTGCGCTAATGAGAGTATTTTCGATGCTTTTCCGTTCGTCGTGTGGCGCTCACCAAACAAGCATGTTTCTCTTCAGCTGCCAAGCATCTCGCACGCTCAGGCGCGTCGATTTATTCACCCGCACCACATGGCTGAAGAAACGCTGGAGAGTTATCGTGGCTGGTTTCAGCTCGCTTTCCAGTCGATCTGATCTGGCCTCCATCCTAGTTAACCGCCATCGTAGTTGGCCTTCATCGCCAACCTGGGGACTCGGAGCGAACGGAATGATTGGATAAGATCCTGTTGAACTGAGCTGATAGGTGAGAATAACAGGACTGCTCCTTAGTAGGTCGCTCCGTATATAGTTTTGGCATCGGAATTTCGCATCAGAAGGCGCCATCGCCATGCCCGTACATAACTAGAGAACCAAATCCATTTTCTTCCGAAAGCCCTATATTAGTCGTCATATCATATCACATGCCCCTAGTATATAACTTCATCGCAGGTCGACCTATCGGAAGTTAAGCCATCTGCCTTCCTTCCACAGGAGTCCGACAGATCCCTCCAGCTATATTTGATAACCAAGCCTATCGTTCGAGCTATCAGCGCGCAGACTGCTCCCGAAAGGGTTCGAGTTTCTCCGGTCGTCTTCACACAGCTGCATAATACGGATGAGAAATCCGCCACGTCACATCCACTGCAAGAGTACGATCAACGGCGGCAAGCCGCTGCATTTCCTTCCTAACGTCATGGGCATCCCCAAACTCCCATCAGGCCACTCTAAGCTCTCCTCGTCTGGGGGCCGAGGACTGTCCAACCAAAGTGTGACCTTCCACCTGTTGCCTCAGTGGATAGTTCTGTTCATGTCGGTAGTTCTGCGTTGCTTGGACTTGTCCAGCTTTTCGCCGCCAATGATCGTGAGCAACTATGCAAAGACGCAACCGAGAGAAAACGTATTCATGGCCATAATATGTGAGACAGGCCTTAGGAAAGGTCGCTCTACTCTAATTCTATCACTATAAAAGAGGACGAGTGACGAGTCTGGGTATATCACCATGGCATAGAGTCAGACCATTGGATTGCGCAACGTTTCAGAACTGGGCATTATCGTCAACAAAATTAAAGCACAAACATGATAAAAAAAATCAGTAGGCAGTAAACAGTACCCAAGGCGATCGTTATCTCCGGCACAAAATTCAAAAGCGGAAGGAGTTCGATCTGTGGTCAGCAGACCTGGGTATTCTGAAAAGGCAGAAAACGATCATCATGTGTACTCCTCCCCTGCTTCTCAATCAGTCATGCAAAATGATGCAGTCATAGAAAATGAATTGCGCATTCTCAATTGACAAAATTTCAACCCCTCGATCAACCAGACAATCCATTCTCAGTCTCATGGCTCTTCTTCTCCAGAGAAGAGCTCTCTACAGTCGCGATTTGTGGTTCGACGTTCTTGGCAGCATTCTTCTTCTGCCTCTGGTCAATGAAGAGGCTGACGCCCCACAAGAGGAAGAAGAAGGCAGCAAGGACACCGTACGCGATCTCGCCCTTGACGGTGTTGTCAGAAAGCATGAGGCCGAGACCACCATTGATGGCACCAAGGAGGAGCATCATGCGTCCAGTCCAGCGGTGGGCGACACCCCAGACAGTGCCTTTCTGGTGCTTTCGGAAGATGAAATGATGGACAAGACCACCGACGGGTTGGAGAAAGAGGATAGCAACCACGATAATGCCGATGATTGGGTGACCATTGGGTACAACCCACTAAACACGAGGTGGGTTAGTAACGTGTAACTGACGGAAATACATATTTGCTAATGAGGATGCATTCGCGGAATGTCTTCGTACCTGGTCGGTGGTATCGGCAATCCAAATACCCAGACCCAGACCCGCAATGGCAATGCAATAAGTGAATATCTGCCATCCGGCGTGGAACCAGACGAGGCCTCCGAAGTTTAGTGCGCGTAAGATTGCAGCGCCGAGAGGGAAGAAAATAGCAAACGCAAGACCCATGCAAATCCCGTGCGCAATGACTACGCGGTTACTGAAAGCCTCTGATCCGCTGTCCTCCTCCTCGCCGCCAGAGGAGGGTGAGGTTGGCGGGCCTGCATCTTGGGCGAGTACGGTGGATGCTGGAGTCAAGATCAGCAAGGCAAACGGACGTAATACGTAGGAACGAGAATCATACCGAGGAGGAGAGTAGCAATCAGCTGGAGATGAGGAATCCTTGCCATCGCCATGTTTGATGAGATCAAAGTAGAACTGGGTTCAATATCGGAATCCCTTGCAGTTACGTTTTCTCGGGAAACAAATCGCCGGGAATGCTTTCAGAGGCAGCACTATGGAGTCTACCAGAAGAGAAATGAGTATGATAACCCAAAGACTCTGGGGAGTGATACTGTGGGGTAGGCAGTTCGGATATATTGATAGACTCACAGAAACAAGGGAGAAGTGTCAGACCATTGAAATATGAATTCGTGTGCAGAAAAGGCAAAGCAGCCTCTCACGAGGGAGCCCCTTGCTTAAATTCCATACCGACACAAACTAAGCTCTCTGCCAGTGAGTAAACAGATAAGAGACTTAAGCATCCGACCACTGTGCGGAGCCGTGGAGCCCACAAGCCTACTTACTTTATTGAGTCGCACAGGGATGGATGTCACCTTCATCTCGGGATACTTGCATCGCCTTCTTATCATCATCTCGCCTTCTCGATCAGTCAAGACACTGCAGTACGGAGCTATAGAACTAGCATGACCTTGTTTGGTGGCTGGTCCTTTGATCGCGAGGTCGACGGCCTTTTCACGGCATATTGTGAGAAAGATCAGCTGCGGCGACGGCCTGCGTAAGTCTGATTTGTCGAGTTACGCCCATGTTGGGATAAAAGGTTAGGGCATATTTGGCAAGTCGTGCACGTAATATGCATAATGGCTTGGATTGATATTGGTGTTGTTGTTCCTTGCTTACAACGGCGACCCAATGATTGGCTAGACGAGGCCTTGGCTGAAACACACGATGAGGGTCGTCTGCAGCACGGCACGGGAAAGGCTTGACGGCGTAGATGATGGCTGATGATCCGCGACGGAGTTGACGTATCAGCGGCAATATTCGTCGTGGTTGATGGAGACGCTCGAAAGAAGAGCCGGCTTCTCTGAGTCCTGACATCGCACCTTGCGGAAGTGGTTTGAAGGCGGGCGTTTTCCTGCCGAGTTCAGGGTCATTCACCAAGCCCAACTGCATCACCATTCCTGCATCACCATTCTCCAGCTTCATGCTTCAAACCCCTTCTCACACTGATGATATTGTATCTGTCTAATGCAAGTTACTGATATAATAATTGACCCTTCAGCTCCAGCAGCTGCGATACTGTCACTTCTTCTCTCTCTCTCTCTCTCTCTCTCCTGCCCAGATTTTGGAGTCAAATCTCAAAGTAAAAGAAAGAGCTGTAAAGATCTATTGTTCTGCTTCATAAACAACAAATCTTGATTCAAGAAGACTATCAGGATGGCTTTCTCTGTTATTGCAAGCCTTGACATGTCTGAGATGCCGCAAACGGCGACGACAATGAACTCTTTCAACCACCATCATGCCTTTGGCCCATCTCTCAGCTATTGAAGAGATGTCCAACCAAATTTGTTCTTCTATGAACCAATACTCTCTCTTCATATTCACTGCTATAAGGCAAACCGTTCTTGAAACTCATTACATTGTTGATCAAAATGGTCCGTACACGAGGTCAAGCGAGACGCGATAACCAGTCCGTGTTTCCTCTGCCCGACTGGAATAAATTGCCGATGAAAGTTTCCAAAGGTATGAGCAAGAAGAACGCCGCGAAACAAACTGCTAAACGAGCGCAACGCGTTGCTACCGAAAGTAATTGGAGCTCGGCTTCCCGTCCTCGTTCGACCCTTATTAGAGCTGGAGGCCGTTCGACCTCGGCTTCTCGTCCCCCATCAACTCCTACTCAAGCTAGAGGGACATGGCAACCGGTGCAAGTACCGAACGCGCAGAGACGTGCTTCTGCCAGTACTTGTAGCAATTCGTGTGCTTTGCACTGTGATGACAACCGTAAGACTCCCGCCGTAATGACAAGCCGTGCACCTAGTACAAGCCGGAGCGAAGCAGCCTCAGGTCTAAGGCCCTTCCTAGGAGTTAAGCACTATATATAGGGCTAATACTTTCCCTTCTTCTCCAGGACGCCCACCGTCTCACCGTCGGCCGTCAGCTGCCGGTGCTTTAGATCGACTCAATGGTGGCCGTGAAGCCATGATAATCACTGGAGACGAGGCTGCCCCTCTCGAATCTCCTCGGCCACGCAGTAGTCAGGCCCCACCATCCTCGATGGCTAGAAGCCAAGGGCGCGAGAAGACTCCAAGCCGTAGGAGCAGTGGAATCCCAAAGTATCCCAGCAGTCAATCAGATGATGAATACGTACGGCCAGGCGCAGGTCTTGAAGTAACACGCCCACTCGCCAGTCCAAGAAGCCTCGCTCTCAGCCGCCACGGCCCAACCACAGAACCTCCGAGTCCTGGATGTGCAGCCTCATCCAAAACGACCCGACCGTGGTAATTGCGTACGCATGGAAGAAGTTGGCCATAGGGCCAATGAAGGGTGCCGGGGACAGAGGAACACCGGCGTGAGCATAATTCAAGTAGAGCGATTCCCCTCCTCTTTCGACGGCTCCGACAACTATGACTCCTTGGAAGGCGACGACAACGATTTGTTTGACGACTTCAACGACGACTCCCCCCGGTCCGCCTCCGAGATACACCCTTATTTACATCCATGCACAACCTCGCAGCCGGCGCAACTTTAGTCCCCGGTCAATCACCCCTGATCCCAGCTCCGACGGCTTCGGTTCTGACGACGGCGGCCCACCACCCGAATATCCGGTCTATTACCGGTACGGGCACCGGATCGTCCTCAGTTGGCTTTCCGAGGCCTGGTCATAGAGTGTATGAATCTGAACCTAATCGAGTTCGGGGTCCTTAGCTCGCTAGGTGCGGCTAAACATTCGATCAATAACTAATTTCAGTGCCGTCTGATTGTTTATTGAACCGATCATTCGCTTTATACTTTGGGGAAGTGGGAGAATGGGCAAGGTGGATAGGAAGAGGAGATCGTAAGGAAGGGAAGGGAAAAGCCGCGATTGTCTTTATGTTTCGTCTCCTATTTAGTTCTCTCTTGCTTCGCTTTTCCTTCTTTGTATTGTTTTCCTGTACCATATTCTATACCAATCTTTTCACCGATCCTAGAATACTTCTACCCGCAAAATACATCCTGCAGACTTACATCTACCTGCCGAGACTCAACACTCACTTTGCATCTACGAACAGATTGCCTTTAAGAAACTTCTAATGCGTTTCCAATGGCTAATAGGGACAGAATTGAAATCAGTCGCAGAGCGATCACAATGAAACCCTCCAACTTTGTACCAGACGCCCCAAAACAAAATTCCTGAATCTACCACGTGAATTAGGAAGAGAGAGTTCAGTGTCTAGATTAAAGATTGAAAGACGAAACCGAAGTCAGCGCAATGGAGATCAACGATTCGAGCGCGCCTGGAATGGAGCCAACGCGTAACCCAAATCATGCACCGAGCCGTGAACTAGGTTAGCCTGGAGTTATTTTAGCTCGTAGGAAGAAAAAAAAAAATTTTGGACTAGATTCTTGAAAGTACATCTGTCCGTTCCCCTCCAGATTACCCACTCTAGCCTCCATCTCTCTCTCTCTCTCTCTCTCTCGTGGCCAAGTCCTTTCTCAGGCTATTTGCCGATGAATATAATCGACTTCTAGCTGACCAAAACGCCACAACAGCGCTCGAGAGGGTGGAGAAGTAGAGGCAATGGAGCAGCACTAAGGATTGAGACAGGCTACTGTGAGAGGAATAAAAAAAAAATTGGTTAAGGATTACTATACGGGTTGTGGGGAGCTGGTTCGTTTGGAGTGGTAGTGCTATATACGCACGGGGGTGTTTTTTTTTTTTTTATGTCCGTCGAGGGTCTAGGCGGCGCTGGTCTATGTATGATATTATGCTTCGATGATCGCGTTGCGCTTGATGCTTTGTATGCTCATTACCAGCGCTCTCCATTGGCAAAAATAGTCATTTGTCATGCCCACATCTGCGTTCACATCTAAAGTCCTCCGCTGGAGAGGAAAAGGTCTCTTCAATGGCCCAGATTCGTGATATCCTCGGGAGAATATAAAACGGGATAAACGATGATTTAAGATATGGTAGGATTGACTCATCATTGTCCAAAGAAGCAGCCCATTCGCCGCAAAGAAACTATAAAGCCATCAATTCGTAATATACACTCAAGATCTTCAATAACAGCAAAGAGAAGATAAGCAGATGCCATTCTCTTATAGATACACAACTCATCGCGGGCAAAGAAGCCCTTCAAGACGCAACAACCTTAAATAACAAGTCCTTCCTCGGATCCGGGATATTCTAATGCGCAAACTCAATATTCTTATACCGGCCTTCTTCCGGCTTATCCACTGCAAGATCATATTTGAGCAGTATATTCGCCAAAATTAACTTGACCTCGATCATCGCAAAGACCCTGCCTGGGCACGCATACTTGCCGTACCCAAAATGCAGGCTGCCAGGCGTAACGGCAACGAACTGGCGCCGGTCCGCGTTCTTGGCGCCTTCGGCTCGAATCTTGGAGAACCTGTAGCTGTCAAATTTTGGGTTTGGGTACAGTTCTGGGTCCTAGGCGATGGTGTGGGAGGGCACTTTGATGGTGACGCCGGCGGGGAGATAGGTTCCATCTGAGAGGGCGACGCCGCGGCGGACTTTGCGGCAGAAGGACGCTGATCGGGTAGTTTAAATTGGCAGAGTTGAGATGATAAGGGGGAGGACTCACTGAAATCGGGAGGATTATAGCGTTGTGATTCTTTTATGCAGCTGTCTAAAAGATGCAGCTTGCTCAAGATGCTCTTGTTGAATTTGCCGCCAGATGAAGCGAGAGCCTCGTTTATTTCGTCTCGGAGTGGCTGAATGTATTCGGGCATCGCAGCCAAATCGTAAAGTGTCTGCGTTACGCTCATGGTGGTGGTGGTGTGTATTGCAGCCATGCTCAAGGTGAGTTTCTGGAATGCCTGACGGTCATCTCCCTTGACGATCAACGCATCCGCCTTATCCATCATCCACTGCATCATGTCATCCGGCGTGCTGTCGCCCCATTTACCCTGCACAGTCTTTCGTTGCTGCACAATGGGCACGAGGAATTTCCGCGCCTCCCCTCGGCAAGCCAATATCTGCTTGATTTCTGGGAGGAAGCGGTAGATAAACGGTCTCCAGATAGAACGCCATGAATTGGCGCCCTTTGTCCGGCGAACACGTTTAGGGTATACTCCACGGCGATCTTGATCCAAGTTTCGTTGCGGCAATTGTCGGAGCCGGTGAATACACGGTCAGTTACCATGGCGACATGCAAAGGAGTTTGGGGCTGAGCTTGACGGCTGTCCAGTCTGTGGACTGGGGAAGCTCCGTGTCGATGCCGTGTCTGACTTCTTCGTCAATGGTTCCGGTTAATCTCGCTGTAGGTTATCAATAAAAGAGAATTCGATCAATAGCGAAGAATAAATCCTACCTAGGCCTGGAGTTAAGTCGGCCTTGACGCAACGAGCGATAAGATACTTGTCGGTTGGAATGGTGGTATATTTTGTCTCCAGTGTCTGGAATCATGTGTAAGCAGGTGAACTGACTATATCATCCTTGGATTCAACTACGTCCTCAAGAGTACTTCAAAAAATGATAATATCATCTGACATATCTCTGACCTCGTCAAGGAACGTGTAGATGATGATAACTCGTGTTCCTTCCGCGGTAGTAATCCTGAAGATCCCCTTTTTAAAACTTTAAAAGCGTTAATAATGAGGACTAGATTGCACTGCAGCATGAGTTTATACCTTGTGGTGTCCCTGTTGGAGTAGCATCTTCGCCCGTCCGAGGAACATCTCTCTCTACTTCTGATTCCCAAGCTCCAGACCAATCATCGGAATTCGGCCAGGTGCCTCCTGTGACATTAAATGACCAAGTAAGCCGTTCCAGCAACAAAAAGGACGCTGGCCCACAACGACGCCTTCCCCATCCTGAGAAAATCCGTAGTAGCCATGTTGGGCGTGAAAGAGGAAAATAAGGGCTCAGGTAAATATCGGATAGTGATGAGGAGGTGCAAGACCCATTGAATATATCATATATAGGACTTTCGGACAAGAATACGAAAGTGCATGTGCAAGGATCGCAGTCCGTGGCTGACATACCTTGACCATGGCGTTCGAAAACGCCGCAGTTTTGGCTGTTCACGCTTGCGTAGATACTTACAGCACGCATGGTAATGTCGGACAGTAGGCCAGAACATGTCAGCATATTGCATAGTACGGTATTGGATTGGGAAGAGTTTAGAGACGTAGAACTTTTGGATCTGGCACTGAAACGAAGAGTTTCCCTGCGTGCTGAATCAAGAAAACAAAAAGATCTCGTGACGCAACATCTTCAATAGCCTCATAGAAATCAGAAGCTTTAGACAATGTGAGACTGTTGAACACGAGGAGACAAGCAAGTAGCTCAATATTTGAAGTCAGCGTTCTTACTCGTCGGATGCCTCTGGATCGTCAGATCGGAGTCGCGATCCAATGAGCTTTGAGATAAGCCCTTGATTCAATCGGATCACACATCGCCATTGAACAGTCCTGGGTTGACCTAAAACCAAGCGTGCAAAAAGGGCTGGAGAATCGGAGCGGACATGGATGGAAGGCGGTGCATTCGGCTTGCTTCATGCGGAGTTCGATGTGGTGTCGCTTTGACAAAATTCAGAGCGTGTTTGACTGCGAAGGGATTGACCTCCAATATGCTACGTTATCTATTCTTCAACAAGCACAATCTAGTCCAATTGAGTTTGAGTCGCTGAAAACCCTTGCGTTCGGGAACGTGTGAGATAAAGGGTGTGGTGGAGTGGCGACGGATTTCCTCCAAGGATTCGGAGCGGGCAAATATCTGGAGTTCATATGAAGCGGGCCGTTTGCATATCTTCATTTCAGACGACAAATCGTCGATTTTCCGCGCAGAGTAAGAGGCATTGTGGCTCTCTAATTTGTAGGTTTACTAACTCCTTTGAGGCGTCTCTAGATATTCCGCTCCACGGCAATAAATATGCTCTCTCTTCCTCAAAAGCGAGTACGTCTCGGTATGCTCATTAATTTCAAACTCCGAACGCCGCCAGATAAATTATCTATCACTTGTTTTCCGGCACACCTTGCAGAATATAGTTCACTCTCTTTCCCTCGATAAATATCACTGGGCCTCTATAAATCTTTCCACTATGCACTGCATAGAACACTAGCGCCAGGACGATTACTCCGGAAATGATGCAGACGAGGAATCAACCGGTACTTAGACGGGGGAAAAACGGGACACGAAGAGAAACAAACAATACGCAACCGCGAAAACGTTGATCGGAAGTCCGAAGCGGCCAAGGCTCCACTGCGCAGGTGGCAGCGGTTCGCCGTGAAGTCGTTTAAGTACCAGGCAGCCAGTGGAGATAACGTAGGCTACCAAAAATCCCGTCGTTTGGATAGCAATTATAATTTATAATATCAGTCAGCATCTGTAGCATCAAAATGGGCTAACGACTTAGGCTGAATGCGATGCTCGAGCCAAGGTTGATCAAGCAGAGCAGGACATTGATGCCAATGGTGACCCAGATCGCATTCAGAGGAACATTCCAAGCCGGATGAATCTTTGAAAGCCAACCAGACTCTGGATGGCCGTTGCCTCTGGCAAATGCCCATAGCTGTCGAGACTACGTCGTGGTACAAGTGTTGTTACCAAACACCATGAGCAGGAATAGAATGGCCGCGATACCGGTGCCGTGGAGGACAGTCGGGATAAATGGTTCTGCTCCATCAAGTGCCGATTGAAGATCGCCTATGCAGAAGCAGAATGTGATGACCATGGCAAACCCATCGTGGCGTTGATAATATATGCCCAAAGCATCGCTCTGGAGACCGTAATAGCTGCGTCAACGACTTGTTCACCTACACTTCTATTAACACTTCATCCTTGCGAGTGAGAATCTATATTATTTCGCCCACGTACACATATGTACAGCCGAGTCAAATCCGGCCATACAAAAGAATACTGCAACTTGATCGACCATCAAAGACAAACCAGTACTGCTCCATCCACCGCTGTTGGTGACTGTTGCAAATGCACCACTCGCCGAGTTTCTTGGGCGCAAGAACTCAAAGCGCAATAATTATAATAAAGAATTCCATGAAATGGAAGACCAGTATAGCCATTTCAAAAGCGGGCAGCGCCCGTCTCCGCAGTGTTGAAAGAGATCGTTAGGAAACCCATAGCCATCATAAGTAAAGACGCTCGCCAGCGGGTAAAGGCGAAGTTGGAGTTGTGAAATTGCGCTATGGAAGTTATCTCGGCCAGAGAGGCCAGAGTCGATGCATAGCCGAAAATTGTCTACAGGAATTCATAAATCAAACCACCGAAACACCATTCACAATTCCAGACGAAGTTGCAATTAGGACAAACTCTCAAGTGGCGGCAAACATGCAAACAAATCCCAAGGTCGCGAAGAAACAGAAATTGCTCATAAATTCCTGCTTCGTGCCTAGCCGGTTCATATCATGACCGTCATTATAGGAACTGTGCAAGATGGAGTATTCTGTCGACAGCAATTTAGCTCTTTGCTCAGAGGAGCGGACATCTATAGATTCCTTGGTCTCCATCTCGAAACCGGCTTCCTCGTCTATGATCTTGGAGTACTTGAGAGAATTGTGAAAAGAGAATCTCAACATTCGAAGGAAGAGGAAGAACCTGATTTGCGGCGCAGCCGTCAGACGGGTTAAGAAGAGACAACGAAATGAACTCCATGTGGTCGCAGCACTTCAGTTCCAAATGGCGTTGAGTATGAAGCGCGCCATGGCGTTCGCCATATGCATGAAGCAGAGGTGGAGATCTCATTGGATCTGGGCTCTTCGAACGATAAATTTTAGGACCTCTGGGAACACGCTTCTCCCCGCGAGCGCATCGATTTGTTGTTAGTTGCCGATCTTTTTTATGACCTCAAGTCAGACAACCTACAACCTACACATCAAATGCTTCCGATAAGACCTTCGAGTCAAGACAAGGAAGCTCAGACCATAAGTGCCATATTGGAAATGGACAGGTCACAGAAAGTATTCCGATTAATAAGTTGGACGTATTTCTCGCGAAGCACCAGCATTGAACGAGTCGGGGCTTCCCTCAAGGCTGGTCGTGAGGAAGATTCAATGGCTGAGAACCCTGCGACTCCCCCTGGATGATTGTTCGAGTGGATGCGCGGCAAGCAGTCCGGAGCCAAAGCGGGAAGATCAATCGCAATATCTTGGGGAAGATTCATCGCAATATCTTGGGGAAGATTCCAAAAGATACCCATTCTTGCAGATCATGGCAATTATGATTCCAGCTCCATTGCGGAGAATTATGTATTATTATCTATCAATTAGGTTACCGAAGAATAGGAAAGCGTATAACAAATGAAACTCCCGTGCGTGAGAATTAGGAGAAAACAGCGACGCTGGTTGCGGAGCCTGTCGCATTCCATTAAAACACCAAATGCCCAAAAACTATACACAAGCATATAATTTAATTCTTCGGCTGTTCTTCGCTAGGATAGCGCATTCGTCACACCTCCAACGCAGCAACCTTCTCATACAATTCGCTCGGGTCCTCAAATACATGCCACACATCTTGGGGCACATCTTTGAAGGCCTTCTCAAATCTCTCCGGGCTATTGTTTTTGCTCACATCCATTTCAGCAATGTCCGTGACCTTTCTGATAAATATCGCACATACCCAGCCGGGATATCTCCGAAACATCTCGCCATACGATTCTGGATCTGTCTGTGTGCTATCTCCAATGCAGAGGAACTTACGGCGGGGGAACCATCGATGGATCTTATCCATCCGGTCAGTCTTATAGGCCTGCGTTCCTTGAGTGAGATTGGTCAAGAGGCCAGCAAGGTTCATCCATGAGGCATCCCGAAGAACTATAGTCCCATGGGGATAATAAGTGGAGCGGAACTCGTGGAGAAAAGGATATAGATTGTATGGCGATGCCGAAAGGTACCAGAAGGGTGGGCCCTTTAATTTCTCTGTAATGTGTTTGTATAGCTCTGGCATTCCTTCAATCGGCTCTGGCTTGTCGACGAAGGTGGTCTTTAGAATCCCAATCGCCGATAATGTGAGTGTCCTTTTGATTGTGTCGTCGATATCGCTAATAACAGCCCAACCAGTTGGTTTAGCAAACGTCGTCGTGAGAGGAGTCGCGTTTGCATCGATTCCAATCGCCTGAAGAGACTGACCATCGGTATAATCGTCGCCAGGCAACATCAACTCGTTACTGCTGATACCATCTCGGCCACTTGGGCCAAGTTTCAGAGCACCCATTTTGCCCCCATCAATGTTTATAGCATGTGCCGGGAGAACAGAGTCGAGGAATGGTTGGACCCTCTTTCCAATAGTCACTTCAGCCTTGTCCCCCTTCGCAAGACCGATCTTCTCGCTGATGTATGCAACCACTTTGCTGGTATCATGCCCACTGTTTTTGAGAAAGTAGGCAGCAACAAATTCCGCCTTCCACGCCCCCTTTCCATCCTCAGGTTGCCACGCAGTATTGTCTAGTAGCCATACAATATGATTATCGGGATGGACGAAACTGTAGAAGGGATTCTTGGAGCCAAGGTGGGATGTGAGGTTGTCCTTGATGGAGCAGTTCCAGCGGCTGGAGAGACTCGGCATCGTGCTTTCGAGATCAGCGAATTCTCTCAATGTTCGAGTTTCGCGGCTTTCGTCGTTCTCTTGCATGTGCTGCCTGGTCTGGCCAGCCATTTTTGCGTAGTTCATGGTGACATATAAGGAATAGGATCGGATCGTAGGACGTAGTGTCTAAGGTGGATGGAGGTCAGAAGGGGTTTGTTTCGCACGAGGAGGGAGGCGGAGGGCTATTATATCAGAAGGCATCGTCACTGCTATGTTAGGATGGTGTATCAGACTGGCATATAAGCCGTGGCTGTCGGCGTGCTGTTGGTGCACTTAGGCAACTGACGTCTGCCAAGAATGGCAGCTGTGGGCAGATGAGCACGAGTCGCTTGGGAGTTAGATCCTCACCCCCAATACCTGACCAGCTCTCACCATCACATATCCGTCCAACGGATGGCAAATTGATCGCCAGGTCCTTTCTAGATAATATATATGTTCCATGGCCAGGTCTTCAAGGTTACATAGTTCACGGCGAATATGGAAATCAGTATAAAGGGGCGTGGCCGGAACTGCGGTCTAAAAGGATGATGTAAGACACTGCGGATGATAGTTGGAGTTAGGAGGCTTTATAAGATCGGCTGCCAGGTGCGGCGGCTTTAGATGGTCTATATCGCGAATTTGGAGCATTTTATGGAGAAGAGTGTTGACACCTGCGTGACAATCGACCCGTCATAACGCGAATTGGTACTACCATGGTTTTGTACACTACTCGAGGTTGTTACAGATACTCTAGGGACTAACCGTGGATCCAATTATCTTACCCCAGGGCCTAAATCTTGCACTGTAGTCCCTGATTGGCGGATTTCTCCTTTTTCGTCATATCACGTGCCCCCTGCTATATAGCTTCGTCGTTGGACGACTTGCAACAATGAAGACAGTCAAGACACCTTTCTTCCACAAAGTTCGACACTGTCAGCTACGGCTCCGGTTCTTGAAACGCAGCCTTCTCAGTTGTGTATCAGCACTAACTTAGGAGTGCTTCAGCTCTTTTCCTACGGTTTCTAGATAGGAGCTCCCTCTCCTTCCAATCTACGAGCGTGTTCCATTTTGGCATTAGCTCCTTTCTCCAGCTAACAGTTATAAGCTCAGCTTACTACGTCTGCCCTCCTACTTTAGCAAATTACTCTGAACTCTTCCTGCTAACCGCTTCGACAAACACGATGGCAGAGCAGAGAACAACTAGGACAAATAGAGAGAGGTAATCAAAACGCAAGCGATTGCCTCCGACATCTGGAACCTAGTTAACCCCGATATGCCTAAGGCGGACCTGCTAATCAATCCAATCCAGGGCCAATACATACGCAACAGAGAATTTTGATCAAGCTGTGGCCCGTAGGGTTAAAGAGACAGTATTTGAAATTGGTAACAGCAATAGCACTCACGGAAAAGAGGATATTTTCTCCTCCAATTGCAAAAGCGAGAGCATACTTGGTCCATATCGAAGAATAGCTCTCGGATCTCGCACAAAATCAGTTCTTCCCTCCTATCAGCCCAGAGCACCTATTATTCGAAGCTCCAATCTTACTGATCGTCTTTGTTCATCATTACTATCGTCAATTTCGTCTTCCATAGCGATCAACTGTCTATGGAGCCTAGGAAAAGAGGCTCCCCCTTATCACTACATACATAAATATGGCGTGCTTTTCCTACGCGTTGAGAATCAGTCATCTAGTTCCCGATATATCAACTTCTTTCTCAACTTGACACCTCCCGTCCGAATTTTCCATTTCATTTCACGTAAATGGTTGTTGGCTAAAGATTCGCCACTTTTCAAGGTCCTCACTGATTCCCCCGTCGAGCTCTTGGCAGCTAGCTTCCGACCACTGGAGCAGTGACCGAATCATCCACTCTCCGCCCTCTCTCTCACATCCACTATCTCCTCTCCAACTTGACCGCTCAACGCCATCGCCGACACCGCACAACCACCACGACTAACACAGAATCCTCGAGCTACCAGTCAAAATGTCGTATCCCAAACTCCACGATGTCGACAAAGCTGTGGCCCCAACGACCATCAAGCTCAGCCCCACCACCGTCAACGACGACTGTGACTCATAAGGGAAAAAGCGCCGAAATGTTTGACAGGGTTCGGAGATCGCTTCCAAGCTCCACTATTCTCCGCGCGAACTTCTTCCTCTAGGCGCTCCTCCTAATCACCTCATCCACTATCATCATCGCCAAACCCAACAGCAAGGAATGGCTCCCTCGCGACCCACGTCGGTCTTTTCGTATACTTCATGTACACCAACATTTGCATTAGTCGGTGCTACAACCTGCTTGCGACCATGCACAACCCCGAGGCGCTCGCCATAAGGCTGGGCATTATCTTCAACATCAGATCCTATAAGAGAAAGCCCAGAGCCCACAATGGAGGGCTCGAAAAGTCTTCCAAGTGGATGTACAGCCTCCTGCAATGCTTCCCGCGCTTCTCGAAGCATTACCAGACATTCTTTTATGCTGCGCTTGGACCGTTGTTGGCTTTGTCGGCTGGCTTCGGGGGAACTTTGGCCATAGACTTCTGGAGGGACAAACCTCATAGCAAGTGAGGACTAGCACCATTTACAGTGTTTAACGGATCCGAGTGACAGGTGAAGCAAAGGATGGAACTAGGAAAGCTCATGCGCGGCTCGGAACAAACTGAACTTGTTTACTTGATGCCTGAGACATACCCTTAGCTTTCTCTCCCTCACTACCTCTAACGCCCACCTATGCACATTGCGCATTCGGTCACGTTGGAAACAACTCCAGGATTCGCCTTCAGCACCAAATCGGCCCTCAGCTACATGCAGTACAATATCCCAATGTGCACCTAAGCAATTTCCTTTCCCATTCAAGAACCTGAGCTGTGGCTGTGCTAGGTAAGCAAATCCTGAGCCGAGACTGAGCAGCTTTGTTGGAAACCAGATTTGGGCCCTGTATTTGACAGGGAGTGTTAAGACTAGGGTCCTTACCCTGCCCCAGAAGGCCCATTTCTAGGTCTGTAGGCCTGCTAGGTTCCAGTTTTAGGGCCCTAATTGTCGAGTAAACTTACCCTTAATAGAAAAGTAGCTTAAGGCTAATCTGCGCACTTTATGATCTACGCAAGGGTGGAGCCATAGCTACGTAATATCTCTCTAGTAATAATGGGGTTGCTAGAGGTGCAGCCGAGCTAGTTAAAGGTGAAGGTTGCGCTGCTTGGGAGGATTATAGGGAATAGGTAGTTGGCAGAGGCGGCGAATATTACCTTTGCATATTTGTTGCCGCATATGAAGTCTGCGGCGCCTAGCGGGTAACCTAAGACCTAGGAGTATCGTTTTATATAAGGTTGATATTCATCACATAACTGTACCTAGCACCCTTGCAGGTGGGCAGTCCGCTCAAGTCCACAATTAAATCAGAAAGGAGGAGTAGACGATAGGAGAGTATATTAAACATGTATTCGGTAAAGTAAGCAAGAAGAGAGGGATGAGATATGGAGAAAAAAGGGCTGGGATGAAACTTGCAGGTAATGAATATAAAGGATTGACGGAGGATGGAAGCACCAACATAAGCACTATTCTAGGCTCACGGACCACGCCCGATCAATCAATCTAGAAGTCTATCGGCAAGGCTTATATCTCGCGTGGATCTCGGGAGCATCTGAAGCAGATCCAGGGCGCAGGTATTTGCTATATTTAGGCAGCACCGTAATTATTGGCTGAAGCTCAGACTTTGCGGGAGTTACTTAACAAAGCCAGCCTTTAAGTTATCAAGATAACGGGGACGCTGCGTCACGCGGGGTAAAGTGGTGTTTAATATGGACTTTGAGAAGTACAGTAACACTCCAGCCTAACGGTAATCCAACCTAACGTTCTACTACGGTTTAACGTTTGACGGCCCGCCCCCGCGCATATTTTGTATAAAGGCCAGCAGGAACGCCCTTAGCACGGCCCGGTTTTGGTTCTAGTAAAGTATAACAGGGCGATCAGAAGCTGTAGGGCAGTTATTTTAACAAAGCAGCTGACAAGTACGAGCTTTATAGCTCGTAATCAGTGAATGTACCTAGATATAATGGACAGTTTGAAATTCTAGTGGCGTTGTTAGGTATAATTGAATATAACGTTTTGATACGGTATAACGTTTTACCACTTGTCACCGAGGCCAACGTTATACTGGAGTGTTACTGTATGTATATTGTAGAATTAGAATTGGTAAAGCGGGCGATATTTGTGGACGAACACACAGGAATAAGACATATGGATGCATTCGAAACAATTGGTTGTCTAGCCACAGACAACGCCCGGGTTCTCGCAGAGCTGCTCTTAGTGCTCCTGTTTGATCTTCTGAGGCGCGCAGCCAAAGAGGTAACTGTCAGGTCCTTGGTCCTTCAAGCCTTTACACGCCTTGCAGTTCTTGTGTTCGCTGCCCTTTCTCTCATGGTAATACTTCTCGGCCTTTTCGTCGTTGACCAGCGCCACCACCCATAGTCGCTCCTTGGTGTCTGCATCGAACTGCTGTATCAGAACCACATCTGGCAGAGGCTTGTTGACGACGTCGAATGTGTTGCCGGGGTTGGCGACACTGTCTCGTGCTTGTTCGAGGGCGTCCCGGCCGACGAGCACCTCAGGGTGGCGGCTTAGCCATTCGGTCGTCTCTACTATGGTGGACATTTTGGCTTGTGATGGTTGTAATGTGACGAGAGCGAGTTCTGAAATCAGTGTTGGGTAAGGGGGTGGTAAGAGAAGGCGGACGTCGGACCAGCAGAGACGCAGGTAGGTACATATATCCTGCACCGGGCTGCTGCCTTGAATGGCCCTGGCGTTCGGGCGATTCCCAAGTCTGCATATGCTGCAAACTTCGCGGGGGCTATTCCCAAGTCTGCATATGCTGCAAACTTCGTGGGGCTGTCTGCATATACGTCAATATTGAAGGCATTTGAAGACCCCCACAACGTTCAACAAAGCCAACATCGACATGCCGCTTAAATCCACAGGCACACCCCAATGGTCTAAATCATGTTGGAGTACCTATATGGCATTCCTGGCAGGCCTCGGCTTAGCTCTAATTATCTCGAAGTACTGGCTTGCAAGTCATAGCTTTATTGCCGCCGAAGGACTAGCTCTTACATTATGAAGAATGGGCTGTTTATAGTCTTCCTGTGACTTTTAGACCCCCCGATTCTGCGCATATTGTCCTGTTCTTATGTGCACTTATTGGTTATGCAGTCTGGAACCAAAGTAAGCTTCCTACACGCAAGCTACAGCTAATAGCGGCATGTAACATTCGACCATAAGGTGCACAATAAAATGCGCAAATAGCGCATTTAGCTGCTAAATTCTGTTGAAATGGTGGTAAATTTTTTTCCTAACATAGGTCTCTCTCCTCCTTAGGCCTCCCATTTTACGCTGGCTAATTATAATGTGTAGGATTCTAACTATATGGGATACGAAAAAGGAGTGAAGAGACGAGAGAGTGAGAGGGCGGTCGGCACCTCGCTAATACTTAACAGTTTCTGGTAAGGTATGTCTGAGACTGCGCCGCGGCGGGTGAGTTAAGGTGAGTAAGGGCGAGAAGACCTAAGGAGACTTGAGCCGAAACTGAGCAGACCTGGGAGACCTGAGCCGGAACTGAGCCGGGCCTGAGCCGCACTCGGCCAGAGCGGCGCAGGGTCACGTGAGCTGAGGGGGTCTCGCAGGGTGCAGATTGGGGTGTTGAAACATACACATCACCACGTTAATGTTGGGAGAAAGGATGCATTGTTCGAAAGGCGATATGAAAAGGTGGCATGGAAAAGCGACAATTCCACCGAGAAAGTCCAAAGTGCCTAGTGTCCGCGATGCTCACTCCAGACCCATGCAAGCTTAAACAAAGCCACCAATGCACAATTCATCTAGTCCGCTGAAGAGCGAACTGGTCCAATAAGCGGTGTGGCTCTATAAGAAAGGGCAGATTGCCTAGGAAATCCTCCAACCCCCACCCCACCACCCCGAGTTCATCCAGATCTGGTTCTCTGCACTCACAATATCGAGCCCGCGCATCAACTTCCTCCTATCAAGATGAAGATCCTCATGTGCGGTGCCGTTCGCGCGGATAACAGGGCTGCTGGCGCTGGAAGACAATGACGAGGGCCCGACGGGCGTCTTCACACCATCACTGATGGAAGAAGTCATTGAGCAAGCGCGCGAGTTCATGATCTTGCTAGCGGCGTAGACGCACCCACCTACAGCGTGTCGAACCAGGGAGTCGCCGGTCAAGCTTCCGATGATGAAGACATTCGGGGCGACCTCGAGGTCAATCTCGGCCTTTGCGCGGAGAGTTCGGCCTGAAATCAGATTCGAGAAAGATTCGTCATCTTTCGCTACATCTTCAGTATCTGCTCCGAGGACCTCACTGCGTAAATCGGTGTCGAGATAATCCAGTGAGCCTCGTCGTCCAATCACATACTCCAAGCCACCAACTGATCTTTCAATGATCTCACCCGATTCAAGTTGGAGTTTGACAATAGTTTCGTCTCCGACTGTCATTACGTCTAGTACCTTCGCGTTAGGGAGACCTTCGTAATTTGTGGCCCAATCTCTGCGATTGAAATAAGGATTTGATTTCTTCCGCGTGAGAGGGGACCTGCATGGTGCACGCTTCCCGGATACCATAGCAGCCAACTTCATTTGCCGATAGATTGTGGCGTACTCTGGGTACGCAGTATGATGGCATCCACGGAGCGGCGAAGGGCGCTCTTCGGGATTCCATTGGAAAATGTGGATGATTTTGCGACTTGAAGACGTTGAAATGATAATGTCGGCGGCCGAGAAGCCAGATCCAATTACCAATAATGGGTATTGTGTGGATTTAGCTTCCGCGAGAGGTGTTAGCAGTCGTGGTGGCGGGATATTGACAGTGAAAATGCCAGATGCCAAGACAAGATGCTTGCAACGTAGGCTATGAGACCCAATGAAGAATCCATCAAGTGTTCTGGAGACGTGATCAACCTGGATAGAAGTGTAGACCGAGTCTAATACTCCTGCAGCCGCAGGGTACGCCTGGAAATATTCCGCTACTTCGGTTCGTGAAGGCCTTACGAAGTCAGGCATGGGTTGCTTTCGTGTTTCCAGATAATGATCCGAGTATGAGTACCCAGGCAACGATAACATTTCCGCATAGCTAAGCGTCCCGATATCCCAACTTACTGAGTCTGGGCTATCGGCCCACTGCCCTCCGGCATGCGGGGAATTTCCAATCACGACATGCGATACTGCTTTATCTGGTTCGTATTTCCACTTGACACATGAGGTCGGGTTGATTTCAGTGTCGGCGTTCGGTCTGATGAGGGTATCCAACAATGTATTGATGGGGAGGGCCTGGTTGGAGTATCGAAGAGACGACTGGAAGTGACTGTACATGTCCGGAGTTAGGTCAAGAAGATTTGGGCGCTTTGAGAGCTTCGTATCAAGGATGTTATCATGGTGAGGCCCTGCGTAGTAGGGAATATGGCCGTGGAGGATGTAGGATAAAATGAGAGAGGATGGCCCGTTGCCTGTATAGAATCAGCAGCGTACGGTACAGTCTCCATATAAAGTCACCATCCTACCTATGACGACGGTATCCACACATTGTGGCAGACTTTTAGCCATGGAAGGCCCAGGAACGCGGAGTAACAGGAATGTGCCATTGAAAGAAGAAGGCAGGATGAAGTGACGACGATTTGTAGCCTCGTATATGAAGCCTTCCTTCTTCCCTGCTGCGCTAAGATGGGGAAGCTTCGGGGCGGGGCGGGGAAGCAGGGTCGTAACTTCTTTCCTTTTGCAGCGTCGTATTGCAGAGTCGATAGCAAATCAACAAAATCTACAAGCGCCAAAATGGATGTCTTGTGATGGAATGTGAATGTTGTTTTTCTGACGCTTGGGGGTGTAGCCAATGCTGAAGTGTTTCTTGCACGGCTCCCCCCGATCTAATGCTTCTTCTAGTGCAGCTATTGACGTCTCTTGGCACGACGCGGGAGAATATATGGTAGGCACAATCCATTTGAACCTTCTCGGAAATTAATGCCCAAGTTTTTTTTCATGATAGATTTAGGCTTGAGATAATGACGTGTCGAAGTCTTAATGCTTTGTCTGTCTGTGCTTGAATATATACAATTGTAGCACTCCCCGACGTCATCAACAAAAAAGCGCCCATACAAGTTCGCCATTGAATCGTCTTTCTCACCCTGAATCGAAAAGCGTTCAAAACTCGGCAATGATATCTCCCCTTCGCTTGCCACGGAAATCCCACTTGCCCTAGATAGAAATCAATGTCAGCTCATGTCTTTGCAGCCCACACTTTCTCCATTCCAACGCCACAATCAAGCTTCTCTGAAATTCAGCGGAAATGCCTGCTTCTAGTCGTTCTTGCTATATGCAAGTCCCGCTCGGCAAGGAAGTCGAAACGGGGAAGACGGAGCACTCCAACCCCGCCATCAATTGTGAACAGCGGGTTCTGCTCATTCGTCGGATGAAGGATATCCACTCACATCTGTTGTGTATGCCAAATAACCAACTACGCTGGGAATAGCAACGACGTAGGCGAAGTTTATCCAGGCTGTTCGGGGTGTCCACCGGAAGAACTTGTATCGATTGACATACATGTCTGGAACGGGAGATTAATACGAGCCATTTCGAAACTACCATAAGAGGTTCGGGAGAAGTGGGAGAGTCATCGTACTGGCGTATTTGACCAGCGCCGGGTCCATAGCAAGAGCTGCAAGCCGGAAGTTAGCAATCATTGCTCGAGAGTAGCAATTGCAAGGGGTGCGGTCGATTGTTCCATACAGTTGTTGTGGTGGCCCGCCATGGTGAAATATTCGGCGATGCGCACGCGACTGAATGAGTTTCTGTGGGTGCAAATGTGATGTCCGTTGTTGGTTGTCGTCTCATAGTCGTCGCTCGCTCAGGCGTTTGAAGATTCCGTTATATAAGCAGCCTTGGCATTATTCTGATCCATATCCCCTTCGGGGTTCCTCCACCAAACGCAAGGCTTCCATCACTCTCGTTCGGATACCTTTATTTCCGATATCATAAGCAGCAGTCTAGAAACTCAGCGGAGATGGATCGCTTCCAACCAATGTCTCTGGACATATCAAAAGAGCTAACTCTACGCACGAATCTTGCAGTCTCCCCTCTATTCGTATCCTTGCAATCGGATCTTGGGAATTTCCTTTCGAGCTAATGGTCGTATTCCACACCATCATCATGAATTCTCAATCGCATATGTACCGTGGCCTAATATAAATTGGAGTAGCTGCCTCATCAGATAAAATTGACAAGTCACGGCATCTGCTCCTTGCTTAAATCCCAGCTCCTACTTAAAGCTCAAGAGCTGCCGCCGACCTCTACGTACGCAACCCAACGCCATCCATGCTGACAAAGAGCTGTGTGCCTCGGTATAATTTCTTGAATGTTAGTAATTCGTACGAGTCATCAAATAAGCACAGCCACACCATGCTCACAGAAACCAATCAGATCTCGAAGATCACGCTGTACTGGTAAGAGCTGCGACGTCATTCCTCAGCCACAGTCTTTGTCATTATGTCATTTCCCTTGCAAGCTTGTCTTATTTCTTGCATAAGCGATTGTCTCTGCCGTCCTGTGCCGCACCGTCGAATTACAAAGATTGCACAGGCTTGACAAATCTCGGTCGCAACATATCCTGTGGCTCCTTGAGGAGTTGAAGCTAGTATAACTTAAAGATTTTCAAACGTGGCAAAGACTTCCTCGCGCCACCAGAACTGAAGGATGTGCATCCTCTTGGCAAGTCCCCAGTGATCGATATTCAGGCCGCCGATGCCGCGAAGCCTCTCATTATCGCCGAGTCTGTGACTATATTGGAATACCTGGTGGAGCACTTTGGTAAATGGCTGGTTCCGAAGAGGTATCCGGAAGGGAAGGAGGGCTATGTAGGGGCTGAGACAGGAGTGGTTGCGATACCGATATTATATGCACTACGCTGAAGGAAGCTTCATGGCCCTAATGCTAATTGCTCTACTGACTCATAGTAAGTGGCAATCTAAATTGCGCTATTGTCTGACACTAAAATGTTCCGCAGCTATTCGAAGTGCGCCCGTATGGTTCTTCCTGAAACCAATTACAACGGGGATAGCCAGCACACTGGGCACCATGTATACTGCGCCCAATCTCAAGACGCACCTAAGTTTTCTCGAAGATCAGCTTGCTACCGCTCCAAATGGAGGAGGGTTCTTTTGCGGCAACGAGCTCACTGGAGCCGACATTTTGATGATCTTTCCATTGGAGGCTGCAGTTCAGCGGGTGCCAAGTTTTGAGAAATCATATCCAAAGGTCTATCTAAGCGTGGGTGAGGCGTATGCAGGCGCGGGAAGCCTACAAAACGGCCGGTGAAAAGGTTTTCAGAAGCGAGTGGGGAAAAATACATTCCAGTGTCCGACGTTGCAATGGGCCTTTAATGAGGCGGAATTATTCCTGTTCAACAGCCTTCAGCGCCACGGTATTTAGGAACGGGTTTGCAATTTCACACATGGACCTACCATACGAAGGTAACCCTCAGAATCGTGTCTTGCGCCGCTTTGCAATGAACAGTGTGGCTCGAAATTTAGCCAGGGGCTCATGCAGCCACCATCCAAACTTACACATTTGGCACTGCTCCGTCCCGCGCGGAAGGGCCCATACCCTTTGGCTGCGGCAGAAGACTCACGTCAGATATACCCTTTTTCAGATAGGCGAGCTGGAGAATATGGCGGCTCTCGAATAGTAGTCTTGATGCGGTCGGCACACCGAAATTTCCGCTAAGACCGTGTTCCAAATATGCATGCCGTTCAGTAAGCCCCAGCCTCACTGCTCGGTGCACGGTCAGGAAAACGACCGATGAGGCAAGATAATCAGCCCTATTGATTACTTACCCCGGATTGTTCTCGAAGCATGCTAAGCTGAGCGTTTCGTACGAGCGGTGATAGGCCGAGGACCGCGCAACCCTAGATGGTTTATTCGGGTGCGAGCGGCGAATGTGTAATTATTCCACATATATACATAGCATAATCGCATCTCCATACTAATGTCCATGTCCCATTAGAAACTGGCCTTCCCCATTTATAACCACTACTAACTGCCAAGGAGGTGTGTTCGCTCGTATCTAGAGATATTACTACACATATTCCGCGTTGATCACGGCAGCATTTGGCGATTGTCCGGACTCGATACTGCCCCCAGCCTTCAAAAATTCCATCACATCTCTCCTACCCCTCCTCTTCCTTGCCAGTGGTTTTAAGACTTATCCCAGGCGACGTCTTTGTTGACAGTCAGCTTGTGCGGACGAGAGTAAATGCCTGATCAGTCAGGCCGAACTACTTCGAGAGACTTTGCATTTCAGAGCACTGACCAGGCTTTCAGCCTCAGTGGTGATTCCTCATTAGCAACACCATTTAGATCCAACACCAGCGACAGATATGAGCCAGACACTGGTGCAAATCATGTCTCCAACGCGACCGCGCAAACTATTTCCAGTTCGACCTTGATCCAAACGCCATCGACCGAAGCAAGCTTAAGACCGCCCAACTTTTCCGCCCATCAGCAACCAGCTCACCAAAGCCAATCCCCAGGCGGATTTGCGGATTACGCTTACAGTCCAGGAGGGCCTCTACTTTGGGATTGGAATGACCCAATTGATTTTCCAGAATTCTCCCATCACTACGAACCTCAAGGGGAGCTGGTCCATGAGCAAAATCAACGACTTCCGGTACAGGACTTCAGCATACCACTCCCCATCGCGCAGGATCCGATATACCGCTCTCCACAGCAAATTCCGAGCGCACCTCCAACGACAACGCAAAATCCTCTATCGCCCCCTCCACGCCGTCAGCTGCAGCGTCCTGCTGTGCATACAGCAATGAAGAGGAAGGCTGACTCGGAGCCGAATTCTGCGACATCGGTAGCAGTTAGCTTCGTGGGGGATTCTCAACAACCACCTGCCAAACGTGCATCGAAATCTCGTTCTTCTTCTACGGCATCAGCGAACGCACCCGCAATAGCTTCGGGCCAAGCCGACCGGCGATCAACAATGTCGCAGACTCAATCCAGTACCGGAGCTGTAGCACCCGACCCCGCAACACAGACAAGCACGGAAGTACAACGGCGGAAAGGGTCTGACAAGGGTATAGCGACGACTGGACGTCAACTGGAAGCTGTTCGGCCTCGAAAGATTGCAGAGGCGTCTTCCAGCAACAATATATTACCTGCGGGGAAAGTGTTTCCAATACAGATAGGATCTGAGCTCTTCAGGCTGTCTGGCGCCTCTATTTCGTCTGATGGTAAGCTTCAACACCTAATTTTGCGCTATTTTTATTGTGCCCTAGTTGTGCGTCTCCAATTGTTCAATTACAGATGAGCTGAGAATTCTAGAGCACCCTCATACTTCTCGCATTTTTTCGGCGAGCAATTGCACAATACCGCGGGTCGAGCTGGTGACTTGAGAACGTTATACATCGACCGCGATCCCATTACCTTCAGAGACATATCCCTACATTTACAAGGTTACCACATTAAACCGCGAGACGGCGAGCATTTTGTGCGCCTGTTTGCCGATGCGCAATTCTATAGCCGTAAGTTCTCCTTTAATGTCTACTTAAAATGGTATGCTGATAGAATTTTTACAGTCCCACGCCTAACAAAACAACTCTTTGATACTGACATCTTCATCCGCGTCGGCCAGCGAGATTTCCAAATACCACGTGACCTCTTTTCCGCCCCTGGCGACAGCCCGAACTACTTTTCCCTCGGTTTCGCGCAATTCTTCAGCACTCCAGCTGAGGTTTTCCCCGGCCTCGACCGCAATGCTCTCCTCCGCCCTCCCTCCATCCTTCCTCCAGCTGTACCGAATAGGTCAGGCGACACGTTCGCAGAGCTTCTGAGAATTCTGCAAGGTTATAATGTGAACATACGGGACGAAGCTCATCGCTCAGAACTATTGAGAGATGCGCGATACTTCCATCTCAAAGGGCTAGAACAGCGTCTCATACCGTGCGAAATCAGCTTTAACCTCGCGCGCAACACGTCCGAAATACTCATTCGGCTAGAAGATATACGCCAATCCGGCGTCTCATTCACGCCCGACTCATCCGCAAGCGGTGGTTTAGCATCCGTCTCTAGCTCTGGCGCCGGGGCATCCCCAGCTGCGACGACGGCGCTTGCCACGGGTGCGACTTCGCATAGCAGCAAACCGCTCACTCCATCGCCCATCTCAGGCACTGCTTCGGGCTCGGGGGCATCTTTGTCTTCCGGAACACTGCATATGCATGGGGCGGGAACAGTTTCATATGCGAGGCCTTACACTGATGATCACGCAAACACCAATATCCTGATACTCGAAACGGGAAATCCAGAGTCGACTCGATTGCACTTCCCTCTTATACTTGCTTCCACCACTTCATCCCTGGAACTGCGCGCAACCTTTTCTGGCCAAACCCTCGCCCGTATCACATCCCTCTTCTCTGTTGTCGCGGCAAAAATGGGCTTGCCCGCAACCCAACCACTCGGGTTGATGATGATGCAGTCCGGTGGAGGTGTCGCCGCGCAACCGATAAGTCCCGAAAATAGCGGGGTATCCGAGAGTAAGGTGAGAGTGAGATGGGAGCAGGATGCATGGGTTGAAATTGACGGCGTTCCTGTCGAAGTTGCGAATGCGGAGGACGGCGTTGTAGGTGTGAGGAAGGCAAGAGAAGGGAAAAGGAAGGGCCAAGATGGAGATGTGGACATGGGCGAGGGGGGTGAGGATGAGTGGATCTGGGGCGGTGCAAGAGACGAAGGCGAGGAAGCGAGGGAGTGGATCGTTACAAAGGGACATTGGAGGCTAAGAGTAGAGCCTGTGGAAGCCGACGGTGGTGTGAAGATGCAGGTTGTGATGTGTGTGGTGCGGATTGAAGCTATCAGCGGCGAGAGGGCAAGGAATCGGAGAAGGGCGTTTCTGTGGTGATGAAGTGAAAAGGGGGAGGGGTTTTTGGAGAAGAGCTCGCTGAGCGATGCAAGAGGCGACTTTTCAATTATACGGTGCATTTTTAGCTAAGGCGAGTTAGCTTTTGGGCTTTGCTGCTTCGAGAGCAAGCAGTATGTATTTTACATAGGCATGGGACGGATGGCAGGGCATTGATATCCATAATTTCTTAGATTATCACATCACATAAAATAGTGCGGGATCAGCTACATATCATGCGAATTCTTGTCCTCTCGCATTTCTTGTAGATATTCCATTTCAGAATCGGCGCGGCTTACTACCCATAATTCGTTTCAAAACAGTTTTTCTACCCTGTATCCTTCTATTCGTCTGGTATTCCCTCGGCCCAATGTTATATCCGCTGTTGATCCTTTGGATAATAATGACGCGATTCGTATTGTAATCTATAGGGTCAGCTTCTTCGCGTCTTTATCTCTCTTGTCGGAAGAGGTGCCATATGATGGGCCCGGCGTCGTCACAATTCTTACAATCCTTGAGGATCAGCGGCTGGTCTACCCCACCTTCAAAGGCCGATCTTCCTCCACGCCCTCCATTCCTGGCAGTTTGTCGCTTGCGGATGGTGTGCGGGTACCACTCATCCCTACGATAATCTTCACTAACCTTGGAGCCACTTATAGACTGCAGGTGTTCCGATTAATGTATTTGTAATACGCAGGGACGAATCTCTGGAGTGTGCTCTATAAATCGTGAAAACCGCGCTAGCATTAAGCAGCAACTTTCAAATCCAGTAACGATTCTTTAAGAGACTTCAGCACAGAATCTGAAATGGCATCGCTACTCAAAAGAATCAAGAAGCCCCCTGGCTATGTAATCGCATCGAGCCTAGTATCGATCGGAGGGATTCTCAATGGGTAAACACCTTTTGAATTGCCTGCGAATGCTCTATGGGTTAATATTACAATAGCTTTGACATGGGCGCTATCGGTGCTATCACCGAGATGCAATACTTCCTTGATACATTTGGAAAGCCCACGCCGCTTATGCGCGGCTTCACAGTCTCTATCATAATGCTTACTGGAGCCTTTCCATCATTTTTTGCTGGGCAACTCGCAGACCGCTATGGCTACCTTGTCATTGTCATGGCGGGTGCGCTGGTTTTTACCTTGGGTGCAGTTCTCCAGGGCGCTGCTTACCATCTTCCCATGTTTATTTTGGGTAGAGCTATTTGCGGGTTTGGAGAAGGGTTGTGGTTGAGCAACATTTATGTGCAAGTATATTTGCATCTTGGGCAGTGTCGTAAGATCTCACTGATAATTGAGTCTAGATATGTCACCGAGATATCGCCTAGTGCACGGCGTGGTATCCTTGTATCAATTTCCCAGTTTGGAACTGCCTTTGGTAAGTTACATGCCGTGATCTTTTGCTCAGCAGCATGTCACCTCGAAAACCTGCAATCCTGTGGGCTAACTACTGTAGGAATCTGTGCTGGCTATTTCTCATGCTATGGCAGCGTGCACATTGCGTCTACAATGTCCTGGCGACTTCCTTATGTCGTCCAAGCCTCTCTCGCCATCCTCCTTGCCGTATCCTGCTACTTCCTACCTACGTCCCCTCGCTGGTTGATGCTTCACGGAAAGCGTGAAAAGGCCCTGAAAGAGCTCGACCGTTTAAACATCTCCCGCACCGAAGCTGAAAAGGATATCTTAAGCTTCAATGACCAAGTCAGGGCGCCTCCGTCAACCTTGGAGGGGTTCCTCGTCATCTTCCGACGCAGATATCGCGCGCGCACCATCCTCGCCTTGTTCATCCTTGGAATGGTCCAACTGAGCGGCATCGATGGAGTGCTCTACGTATGTTTCCAGTCTTTCCGACTGCTACGCTCCAGTCTCACCTAAAACAGTATGCACCCACCCTCTTCGCACAAGCCGGCATTCCTTCCCAATCAGCCTCGTTTCTTGCTTCTGGCGTCTCCTCGGTGCTCATGCTGGCAATCTCAATTCCTGCCGTCCTTTACGCCGACCGCATGGGCAGACGCACTTCGGTGATCGCCGGCGGTAGCGGACTGTCGTTCTGTATGCTCGTTATCGGGGCTCTCTACGCGTCTAATAGCGTGCACAAGACTGGCCTAGCCCGATGGGTGGTTGTGGTGTTGATATTTGCGTTTGCATTAACTTACTCCTTCACATGGGCTGTGGTGGCAAAGATGTACGCGAGCGAGATCCAGCCGGCGAGGACGAGAGCGGCAGCAAATTGTGTAGCTCAAGGGCTCAATTTCGTGAGTTTTGTTTCTGCCTTTCTCGCTCCCCGGATCACACTTTTCCAATCCGCGAACTTTGACTAACACACTCTCTCCTAGTTCTGCAACTGGCTCGTAGCCTTCGCAACTCCCATTTTCCTCGCCAAATCGGCCTTTGGTGCCTATTTCCTCTTCGGCTTCCTCATCCTCGGCACCGTCGTCGTCCTCGGGCTCTACATGCCCGAAACCCGCGGCCGCTCCCTCGAAGACATTCAATCCGCGTTCCACCACCGCCCTGTCATGCGCAGCTGGATCCATCAGCTACGCAGGTTCTTTTCTCGTTCGGGAGTTAGCCCTTTGAGTAGTGAGAGTGAGGGGAGTGGCAGGAGCAGCTTGGGGATGAGGGTGATGTCGGGAGGAAATGGGGTTGAAGCCGGGGAAGGGGAGAGCGTCAGTATTGAGAGGTTGGATTTGGATGAGGGTGCTGGGGCGGGGACGGGGGTTCAGGCAAAAGAGGGAATTGCCAAATAGGTTGACAATCTCCACGAGAGTTTAGTTTGCCCGTTCAGAATCCTTTGGAATCTATTGCCGCTTGCGGTGGCGAAGATACGCTCTCCCCAGCTTTTGGAAGAGGCAGAACAGACGTCTGAACGTTTCTTGGGGGTCCATGACACTAGAATTTTTTTTTTAACTCCGGATGAGTATCAGATGCACAACTATCGCTATTGGACACAACTGTGTTTACTCATGGATAATGGCCATCTGAGCGGGCTGCTATCATGAGCCGCAAAGTATTCACCAAGGCAAGCTTGAACATGCCATCATAAGTAGCGCCCGATTATTAACCAAACTCACACTCCTAGATCAGTAAAGGTCAATCAGCCTACGTGTGCATGAATCCTTTATAGGATCAGCACCCGGAGCCGAATCCCCATCTTTGAATCACAACCATGATCCGCCGCCATCAACAACAAAACCACTCTCGAGGACGGCCTGTCCGATACCGCGGAGAAAAATCGTGCAAGCTATCCACATCGTCATCGCCCTAAGCAGCAGCATGTAAAGCTACCGATTGCATCGGCTTACAAGAGTTTGCATGCACAAGCAGCTGGTTGGGATGCATATGCATGTGGAGCCGATGGAGCTGCCGGCTGGGGGAGGCGGTGAGGCGGGAGGGTTCTTCTTGCTTGTTTGAATGATGGTTAAGAGTTTTGGTTTTCTGGCACGGCTTGTGGGTTAGGTCGGATAAATATGGGCCCGGCAAACCTAAGTGATTCGTTAGAACGAGACGATACAGGAGCTTGCGCAAGGCGCTGTAAAGTTGCCCGACTGAGAGTCGCCGATTTTTGTGAATGTACTGGTACGCAGAAGGTAAGAAGGTATTAGAGAGGCGGGCTTTCACGCCACAGAAGAGGTCGGAGTCCGCTGTGATGAGGAAAAGGAAAGGGGAAGGGGGAAGGTGGGTTGAGATATTGAACGAGGCTTGAGCGAACGGGAGGACGAGGGGCGAGATGACAAGGAAATAAGATGCTGAGGAAAGATGATACCGAGATCGAGTCAAGTTTCCGTGTATAGCGAACGAGCACATGAAAAAATTGTTTTGACTTGGCAGCAAAATTGGGAAAATGGCACTGGTGTGTTTTTTTTTAATAATACTGTGCCTTTTTGAAGCTCTCTGTACTGTTAAACTGTTAAGACTTTTTCAATCCAACGAGCAACGCTGCCTTCGCGCCGCCCTACCATTTCTTCCTAACCCTCCTCCGCCCCCCGCCCCTCCTCCATCCCACAAGCTACTCAACTACACATAGTTAGCTCACCCGCAACCGGCGATCGGACAATCAATTCCTCGTAAATACATTCATGTCGAGCGATTGGCTGAGGGATCGGGAGTGCAGACGCGGTAAACAGGGATCCCGGGGCCTCGCTTCGACCAGCTCTCCGCAACGCCAATCCAACGACCGCGTTTCGCCCTGTCCTTTTTTTTATCAGATGCGACAACCCGCGCTTCAGTGCGCAAACGGAGGTCTTTTTTACTTCACTCGGAAGGGTTTCACAGATTTGCTTGATGATCGGGCGATTGGGAGGGGAAGGGGGAAGGAAGGAGATGGCGAGAGGCTGGTGCGGGTCTGGTGGCTGGTGGCCCTTGGCTGGTGCAATTTTTTTTGAAGCAGAGTTGGGACCAGTCAATCGATTTTGAGCCGGCCGCAGTATTGACATCGTGAGACTCTCCGCATCGAGGAGTGGGATGCAGGCTAGTTGGCCGACTGATTAGATTGGCTACGATCACATTGACAAAGACATGATTCGAATTCTTCCAGTTACGATCGTTCATTCACGCGATGCGGGCGTGATGTTGTCTATGCGTCGGATCCTCTATCGCCAACAGTCCTGCCTCCATCTCCAACACCACTGAAACCATATCGGCTAGGAAACCCAGCCTGACACCCCTCCCCTAACCTTCCCAAGTTCCGCACCAAACACGAATCCCATAAGATGTTCCCCCCCACTCGCAATTTTCTGAGGGCACTGCTGGCAGTCGTTTTACCTTCGCCCCTAGAAATCGCCCCAAAACCCTCCTACGTGACGCCGCCCAGCAGACCGCCAAGATGAAGCCAAGCACGAAATCCGGGTTCGAGCAGACCGGCTATGACAAACTCGTCCTGGAAGACGAGAAGAGGATTAGCATGTCGAGCGACTCGTCTTCGGCGACTTTGCTGGAGGATGGGCTGGGTGCGGAGCCGAGGGGGAAGTGTTGTGCGAAGAGGACGCCGAGGTGGTTGTGGTATACTCATGCTGCGCTGTTCTCGATATCGGCAGCGCTGTTTGTCGCGAGTTGGTTTGGGCAGCCGACTGATGAGGCGTTTACGAAGAGGTTCTCGTCTTGGTGTGAGTACTCCCGCGCGGATTTGGTGGTACATGAAGGTGCTGATCTACGATAGCACCCGCACAGGATGTTGTACGATACGAGCCAGTACACTTCAATATCACAAGGGGAGCAAAGTCGTCCAAGTATACCGGAGCAAATGACCAGGTTGACAAAGAATGGAATGCCGTTGCTTTTGACGGTGAGCGATATTCCGATACCCAACATCTATCGGCTCTCACTGATACATTTCTGAAATGTAGTTGGCGATCAAATGATATCTCACGCAGAGCTCAAGGCTCTGGGGAAGCCCATGAACTCTCTACGAGTGACAAATCCAAAAACTGGCGAAAAGGGGTTCCGGATCGGTCTGGAGGTCTTCCATCAGGTAATTAGCCCCACATTTCTCAATATGAAGGGTAGCTCACAGGAACACTCACAGCTGCATTGCCTAAATCTTCTTCGAAAAATGACATATCGCGAGCACTACGAACCATTAGGTGGAGATCTGGCAGACCCGCCAGAGAAGATGCGGACGCACCTCGGTATGGGGTGAATTCCTTTCCAAAATGATCCAGAAGAAGGCCCGCTGATTAGGACTAGATCACTGTATTGAGGTTCTCCGGTTGAACTTGATGTGCTCGAGTGACATCGGAGTGTACACATTCCAGGACCTTCCCGAGTATGACGAGCCGTGGGCAGATTTCAACACAAATCATGTCTGCAGGAATTTCGACATGATCCGTGACTGGGCCATCGAGAATACCGTGGCCCCGGCGATTTCTTGAGGAAAGGGTGTGCGCTGGTGGTAACCAGGATTGGGCGAGTTTGGAAATTATAAGGCCATGTACAGTACCCGTTACAGCTAATTCAAAATTAAACAATGTAAATTTTCCATATTGGTTCGTTCTCTTTAAGTTACACCGGCGGCGGGAGGGTGTTGAACTGATGATTCAATGGTAAAAGGAATATCTGAGGATCCAAATTGCGACAGAAAAAATACCAGAGCCATTTGGTCATGTTAAGCATCTTATGGAATGCCGCATGAATTTGGTTTCGCGCCTTGCCTACAACAAAATCAGTATAAACGCTAGGGATCTTGAAAAATTGACACGGACCTTCAAGACCGAAGAGTTGCCATAATGTCGCAATGCTACTGATGACGATTAAAGCTAAAGGCATGATTTGTCCAGCCGTCCAGTCATCCTCGGATTGTTTCAAGAGAGGCTTTAACCACCAATAAACCCAGAATTGGACGTAAAGACCAGTCGCGATTCCACCGCATGGTAAAAGAAGAATCAGTGGCAGGTATTTGGCTGGCCATCTAACGATGTTCAGATTACTCAGGCCTCCATTTTCCGACTCCAGCTTTGCGCAGTTAAAGAATCCAACGAATAGGCTCACAAAAATCCCTATCAAAAGCAAGGCGATCATTGGCGTAAAGCGTTCATGAACAAGGCTGCTTGGATAACATTCCGGCTTCGCCAGCAACGCAGCTTGCAGTTGATCATGATATTCAGCGAGAACAACCAACGCGACCACGAAGTAGGCAACTATAACCGGGATCAGGATAATATACTGCGTAAAGTAGTCAGGGACAACAGTCGCGGTGAGTATCGTACACCAACCGCTGAGGCCGGATGTATTTAAGACGAAGTGGGTGTGAAACCAATCGGAAGTTGATCGTTTCGACAATGCTATGAACAGCAGGATGGTGGAAGCTGCTATTTGCAAGCCATTGAGGGCTATTGCAGCTTCCTGAATCTTACTGATTTCATGTTCCAAACGCCTTCCTCGACAAATAGTCCATGCGACTGCAATAATGGATACCAACACGACGGGAACAACGACCGAGAGTCGCGCCTATGCTTGTCAGCTACCGAGTACAAACTGAGCCCTAATTTTATAATCTCTTACGCCTGGTCCGGTAAGATCTGGATCGTTCGGCACCCGACAGTCGTCGTTAATAACATTGAACGACGAAGCTTGCCCCATCGATTGCTATCATGTCTGATGGAAAGGAGACAGAGCAGGGTCGGAATACGGATATTAATAAGGTGAAAAAAAGTTGTGATCAAGCAGTCTGGATTTCTTGAAGGCTGATGGATCTGAGATGGAAGATATGGCGCTACCCAAGTATTTATCCTAGCCCAACTGAAATGAGTCCCAACGCGAGCATCGGTTTTCGATGCCTTGTAACCCCCTGAAGAGCCCAATTTGTGAAAGGCAAAGGATGTAGTAGAAGACATTTTGGAAGGTCGAGAAGCTTGAGCGAGGCGGAAAGGCTGAGAAAAAGCAAAAGCGAGACAAAAAGCTTGGGCAAATTCTCATTTGAGCTGAACGAGGGACCAATTAGAGAAATACGATTCATGGGCTTTCCATGTGACGTTACTTTTGATGAGTTGAAACAGGGTGCTGTTGCCTGTTGATGAGTTAGAAGGTGTTGACCTCCCGGTACGGAAACGCCTCAGACTTTGAGGGTGCTGTTGCCTGCTGATGAGTTAGGTGTTGACCTCTCGGTACGGAAACGCTTCAGACTGAGGGTGCCGTACTAATGCTATTCTTCGCCAACTTTCGGCCTTCACCCCATCTCGATGGCTTCTAGCATCAAGGTTGTTCAGTTCATCACCTTGTTCCCTTTGTTCTCGCTGAATTATTGGTCATGGACACTGCGGTCGAAATGTGCGGTGAGAAGGCCGACAAAGATAATTAGGTAAGTATATTTCTAAAATGGTTAAAAAGTATCGCTTATATTACCTTGTTCACCACTTGCATTGCCTACTTAGCACTAGCGGGCGTCCAGGGCTGAATAAAACAAAGTCTCAAGCTCACGAATTCAACGAGTTCCATCCATGCAAATCACTGTTGGTGAATGGGGAAGTGAATATAGTTTGGGCACATTAAACTCCGTTCACACGTCTGTTCGCCTCTTGCTTTTCTTCTTCGATCGATTTCTCCCCTGCACGCTGCCGATAAATTTCTGCCTCCCGCAAGAAAATTAGCGCCTCTGCGAACTCTAACAAGTCTTCTAGTTTCAAGTTGCTCTGGTGTCCTTATTTTGCGTCGACGCATGTGTAGACTTGCTCCTGGTGACCTCGTCCATTTTCACAGACCTGAGGTTCGAGGGTTTTGGCGTCGTCGCAGTGTGACGTGTCGTGGTGACCACTTATGCCTTAGCTCGATATGGCCACGTGACTATTACCACGTTGGAGTGAATTTCTTCTCTAGCAGCTCCCCAACTCCTCACATCGTTTCCATTCCTTTCTCCCGAATTCGAGATCTCACTGCATATTTGGGCACCAACCCCTTCATCGAAGTGCACCCGCTCTTGAATGGTTGAGGATAGCAGCAGACGGACCGGCACTTTGAAATGGAACAAACGGGAATACTTAGGCCTTAGTGGAGTTGTGCAAAGACTTATATATCCATCATTTCGATGTGTTCGGATTAGAGGAGCACTATACATGCATAATCCTCAAATGGGGGATAAGAGGGGGATACAACATGAGTGAAATCTTCTGAAAGGATAGCGAGTTCAAGGAGACAAAGGGAACTTGGGGAAGCGACGGAAAACTGTAGCGTGCACGTGATTGTCACTTTGGCATTATGTCGTTCTAGGCGCGCAATTATCGTATTATTCGTGTCAGCGAGGGACTCTACACAGCCCTGGAGGGTTCTCTTCTTTTTGGGCGCCGTTATGAAAGGTACAAAATCTCGAAGAACTCAATTCTCCAAGCTCGGACATGATTAGAGTCATGTAAGGCTAAGGCGTAGGTTCTGGAATGAATATCTCGCTACTATTAGAAGAACATAGATATTGCTAGTCTAAATCCTTGCGCCTAGTCAAAACTAGTAGAACGAAATACAAGAAAACGAGAGTCTTATACCAGTGGGATGGAGTCTGATTTGCATTGCTCGTAGTCCCTACCAGCAGCCCTTACGAATAACTCCTGAGCAGGGCTACGGAGGTATTGACAATGTCGAGAATAAGCTCGGTTTAGCCCCATTAACATTACGAACTTGCACGATCCCTATTCAAGAGCCCGTGCTGGGTGTCCATCCAGGGAGCCATGGAGCGACAAGCCCGTTAGAGGGTGCAGATTGGCCGTCTGGCTTCAGACTCTCGCAGACATCAGTTTTCGTCCTGCCCTGAGATCTCGTCCCAGCCGGGGACATATTGGCATTTCTTAGGTCATCTCACGGACCTTTAGCCATCACTCAAACTCCCCCAGTCGTTCGGGATTTGCATAGCTCTACTAGCAATGAGTTATCCTCAGACTGCATCACCCACACATCACCCCCTCCCTCGGCACATCCACATGCTCCCTCTCCACATCACCTCCATCCGTCCCCACTTCTACCCTCTCTGCCCGTCCTTCTGGATGCAATCCCACAGCCTTCACCACTTCATCCTTCGCCAATCTCGCCTTCTCCTTCTTACTCAACGTCATAGATCCCTTCTCCAGGGCCTCTTTAGGCAGCGGCCTTACATACGGCTGGCATACCCACCACGGGCGCCTGCAGCGCGCAACAGTCGCGAGAGAGGAGGTGTACGGATCAGATTCCACTGCTCGGTCTGCATGTTCTCCCGCATTCCCGTTTGCGGAAATTTTCACAGCAGCTGCATCCTCGATAGATTCGGCGGGTGAGTTCTCGTACTCTATCAATCCTTCCTTGACAGTCTGTTCAACCAGTTGGAGGACCTCCTCGAAAGTTTCGATATCTCCTGTTCGACTTCGCGCAAGAGCGTCGCGGACATTGTGGAACTTGGAAACAAGAGGTCGGAGAAGGTGAAAGAGGTGAGGTTGCATGGCAGAGATATTTGCGTTACGTGACTTTTGCTGTTTCTTGTCCGCTTTCGACGTCTTTTGCCTTTTTGCCGGCGGTTCTGCTGATTGGTCGTCTGAAGGTTTCGTGTGCAATGAGCCATTCTCAACCAGGTTGGGATTAATTTCCGGTGTTAGATCCGTAGGTAAAAACAGCGGGGCTCTAGTAGGTGGAGATTTGCCGAGGACGTGTATATAGATGATGTCCAGATACCGTCTCATGACAGCGTCGACTCTGTAGCCACCATTCCCATCATGGCCTCTCCAGTACTCTCGTCCCTCTTGACCTTCGGGAACCGGGCCCGCAAAGATTGTTGGATCATTCAGATTTCCCTCCGCAATCATAACTGCGTCCGCCCCAGTCTCTTCCAGACACTTCTTGATATCCCCGTGCTGCAGAATATTCCCATTTGCGAATATAACAGTATCCGGAGGCAAATTCTCCCTTAGGTATTTAAGCACTGTCCAATCTGCTAAGCCCGTATTGTGCCCTTTTTGCTCTCGCCTGCGACCATGCACAGTGATTATGCTTGCACCGGCATCAAGAATAGTCTTCGCGTATTGCAGAGTTTTTTCTTTAGTTTCCAGAATCCTCATCTTGGCCGTCACAGGAATGTCAAGTTCCTTGTGCAAGCGATTGATCATGCGTGAAATCAAATCCCAATCCTCCTGTAAATATGCGCCGTAGTGACCTTTCCTCGCAATACCCTGTGGACACCCTAGATTCAGATCCACCGCGTCACAAAACGGCGCAACATGCTGTGCAGCCGCCAGAAACTCCTCTGGAGAGTTTGAACAGAATTGTACGAACAGCGGGCGGTCGAAGGCCGGGTTTCCGTCCAAGTATTTATCTTCTTGCGAGAATTGGGATAAGTGGTATGGATCTGGCGGAGATGGTATGGCGGTTTTTAGCGGCTGAAAGTGCGATTCACGATACTTCGGTGTGTCAGTGAACATCCGTGAGTGAAACATGGGAGTGTAGGCTAGAAGGTTCTTGGATGACGAGGGCGGGAGGAAGGAGCGGGTGAGCATACGCCATGCCTATGATGCTCGTTAGCTGGATATAAATGTGCAACAGGCCGACAGCGGCATAGGAGAGGCTGTGATAGCATACGAATTCGGACTGCTCCACCATTGGCGCCAGGACCAGCTTAGGGCTTCCTATGCTCTCATAGAAAGCTCGACCGTGTACCTTTGTCCGGGGAACGGATTTGAGGGTAGGTTTCTCATGGCCATTCTCCATGGTTGCCGGGCTTAGAGCTTGCGAGAGCTGTGAGGCCCCGGAAGCCATTGCGAGGAAAGGTCGAAAGTGTGGTCCGAACGTCCAGCGCCAGGCCCTGAAGGCCCTTCGAGGCCCGTGGGAATGGAGAAATAATGGTGTAGATCGAACAGACGCGCGCTGAATGCGTCTTAACATATGTCGAGTGGTGATGGAATAAAATGATGTAGGTTGGAGAAAATATTTAAAGTCGTGGATAAAGGCTCGGGCAAGGAACTTCCCAGTCTGACCAATCCGATTTTAGTATCGATTTCAATTTTTGACATTATTGGATAGCAACCTCTGCCCCATTTCTGTGAACCTAGAAAGAAAAACCATTCGATATTTTGTCATAGAAATCAACACCTGCATGTGCGGCATTTACAATAAGAATGAGCCCGACAACAGCTCCCTTATTATTTCTGACGACCGCCTATTCTTCTCAGTGTTTTATCAACTCGTTTCAGCGAATCTGGGCCAGACTTCAGCGTATCCGGAATCTCACTCCAGCAGGATAAAGACCAGCTTCAGACTCTCGAATCCCCCATTCTAGTCTCAAATCTAATATAGCCGAGATCCCCGGACATTAGCCTTTAATACGCCTTTGCATTGGGCTACAGCATCGAAGGGATTCTATTTGCGTTTCCCATATATCAAAATGTAGGCACCTGAATCGAGGCGCCGAGCTTCGTGGGGTATAACTGATGCTGGAATCAGGCATTCATTGAAGCATACCGTTGATCGACAGAAACCAACATCCGAAGACCATCCTTGAACCTCTGGCACCTCTATTGTGGCATGGGCATAGGTTCTCGAAGCCTACCGCCGTTGGGTGCCTATCAAACAATATATATCTGATACCCCTAGAAGTTCTCCAACCCTTTGCCCCACACTACAAGACCTCTCGGCGAGGAATAATTCACCTTCACACGTCGATCCAGTCATGATAATCGTAGCCAAAGCACGTCATACGGAGACCTTTCTGATGGACAAAATCTACGGATCCACTTTAGGGGCGTTGTAGGCGAGTGTCGTTCACCAAATGTGCCCAACGGGACCTGGAAATCCTCGATACATTTGCCTCATCCAACAATACACATCATACATCAGGCGTGAATCACGAGCAAGATGATCATTCAGATACCAGTAATATTTAATCGTCTGCTCATTACTCGACCATGAAGTCCATCGTTAATATCTACGCTTCGGAAATACCCAAATGCTCGCGCCGACCATATAAACACCAGCAGTGACAAAAAAAGACCTCAGTTCGCCGCCCTGAAACAAATGCCGAGACAACACCAGACACCACAGGCTCCCATTCCAGCCCAGGTCCTATCCACCCCAGCTCGGTAGCAGGAAGAGCGTGTTATTCTAGATAGGAGAGCAATCTAAAATATTATAGGGATATCGCAAGCTATGAGGAAAAACCCAGAAACAAAAGATGAAAGGGTTCTAGGTGTGAAAGCTGGAAATATAAAAGCCGGGAGAATCGCTGAACCGCTGGCAGAAGTACATGCCGAACAACTCCGATATTAAAAAGACGCCGATGCCAGTGTCCAAGTTGGTATGCAGAAAAATTGCAGAATGATGATGCACAAACCATGTGCCGCGGTTCCATAAAGGGGTATTGTGATGAGGATCGTCATGTCGCCATTTACGAAATCGAATCGAATATTGTCAAGAAGACCGGAATGTGAGAGATCAAAAGGTGCTCCAGGCCCAATTGGACGGCACGCTTGAGGCTAAGCTGCCGACTCGCTGGGCCTCTGGTCGCTTTGAAGCCGTGGGAGTATCGATATGAACAGCATTGCTGCTTGCAGAGCTCTCGCTGTTGCTGCGGCTAGATCGTCGAGTCTCCCATTCACGATAACTGCCGTGGCAACGGTCGCAAGCCCGATAGTACGAACCATCAGGATGGAACAGAGCATGCTGATTGAGCTTCACGTTGTGCGAGCTGTGTGCGCCACAGAAGATGCCTCCACAACGACGGCAGTGATGTCGGCGGTCGAAGAATGAAAATGGTTTCTGACAGGCCGACGCGGTGCATACGGAAGTAGAATTATCCGGCTGGGCACAGAAGTTAGCATGATTGGATCAGAGTCAGTCTGGCGTTAGTAGAAACACAGTGTAAACGTGGGGGGATCGTGTGATGCGAGCCCTGGCGCATACGAGAATCGAGCTAGCGTGGGGGCTGCAAAAATGGTAACAGATTGCTTAAAACGCGGGATTGCGCAATCGAACGAGAAAAATCGTAAAGGTCGCTCCCGGAATAAATACTTGGGTTGGCCATGGGCACCTCTTGGTTTTACACACAGTCGCTTTCATCTTTGCATTTCGCAAAGTTTGAAGACGCCGCAGTATACCCGCAAGGAGAGGCAAGAAAAGCGATTCGGCCGACACTAGGCTAGAGCAAGCGCTCCCGACGAATTGTACGTAACGGAAAGCAATGCGGGATAGTGGCAAAGTTCAAGAAAAGCAGGGCACGCGACAAAGAGACGAAAGAGGATGGTAGTGCTAATGATAGGGCAGAAAGCAGAGATGCGACTCATATCGAAATAAAAACGTACCTTCCAATGATTCCGCGACGGAGGACCCAAGACTGGACCAAGAACTTCATCGTTCCATTCCTCCGAAACGACCCTCGATATTCCTGACTCGAAACTGTCGCCCGTGGCACGTCGGCCGGTCGCGCTCAAGCTACTGTCTGCGCTGTCGAGACCAACGTCGGCATTCTTAGGTGGCGACTGACGATTTGGTTTTTCGGTAGGTCGCAACACAGCCGGTACATAGAGAGGCGCCTTGGGAGGTCGGAGCTGTCGCGTGTGGAGATGAAGGGTGGAGAGGTTCGCCGCTCGAGGAGACGTAGGTGAGACGTTTGCTGGTGTAGAGGCGCCCGAAGCCACGGGAGTGTAGTGTGTGGAAGACTTGTAGGCATGCTGTGAGAACGGTGGCGGTGATACAACAGCCGGCGCGGTCGAGAAGTCGGCAGCCATGGCAAGGAGTGGAGTGTGAGGAGTAGGGTAGTGTAGGATACGGCGGTTGCAGCTATTAATCGTCTCGGCGATAGTGGTGTTGGACGAAGATGGGAAGTGGTGAATCAGAGCGGTGTGGTTATCTTGAGGCTCAATGCGATAGCGGTACGGATTGTGATCCCGACGGAAACGGACGAGGAGGGAGTCGAGATGTTGGATGGGCGATTGGCCTTAAGTTGACCTAAGCACCGGCCGTCTACAGCAATGCGACTGCGTATCCTGGACGAGAGCTGCCAGAAAGGCACTCCTGCTGCACTTTTCAACTTTGAGATTGTTGAGGTTCTGGCGATTGGCGATGCTGACGTGCAGGTGGTGGGCGAAGCGAGCGATAAGGATGGCAAACGGTGAAACGGCGCTCAGACTGATTAGTCGTTCAGACTGATTCGTCGTTCAAGGTAACTGTTGGCAGCGCATGATTTCAATATTCATAGCACCTGAACAGCGCGATAGTTGAAGGAGGAGGGCATTTGATGGCCGGGGAAGAGGTGGAGGAAATAGGAATAACGGCTCTGCGCATCGAGGCTGATGAAGCGCCCACGATCAATCAGACGATGGCTTCTCTGGGCAGTCCGGTCCACTCGAGATGCCTGCAACGGTGGGTACCATCGGGGTGCATTACCATGGATCCCAAACCTTTTAATTTCATCGGGCAACTGCTCACGCACCCGTCACCGAACAAGACTCCTATTGCCTTCACGAAAAAGAGGTATTTTCTGACAATATTTCTGCGGGCGCTGCGCACTATACGAGACCTATAAAACAAGCAAGCACAGTCTGTATTCTGAGCAATTCTATCTACCTGGCACCTGCTATGTTGGTCCCTCCTCGTGTGAACGACACCTTTTACCAGGAGATCCTTGGGAGTTGCCCATGCACGCCAAGGTGCTACTGTCCGTTTTGGCCAGTCCTTATCGCTGAATGGTGATTGGACACCCTTAAATCCTGAGCCTTGATGGCGGTGACGAAAGGAGTCGTCCGGAAGATTCTAGCGGAGGTTTCCGATGGCCAAAGCTTCTGTCCAAGACTCACGTGAACGAGAGTTTCCAGTGTCCTGTGATCCCGAGTCCCGAGTCCCGAGTCCGACGTGGTGAGCCTCGGTCACTTGGTCTTTCACTCTTCAGGCACAGCTTTAAGTACGCTTATGAACCCCCG
>KV744993.1:6383-39170 GCA_001692735.1 Lepidopterella palustris CBS 459.81
ACGTCGACGCAAGGTTGGCCATGCTGGTCAGCGTGTCTGGATGCTCCGGCCCAAGCACCCTCTTTCTCGTCTCCATTACTTGCACCTCCAGCTCTTCGGCCTCCTTCCAACGTCCCTTATACCTATATACCGTCCCTAGCATCTCCATACACTTTAATGTCTCCGTGTTTTCCTTGCCAACAACCTTTAATAAAGCTTTTCTTGCCTTAGAGGACATTCGCTCTGCTTCATTATAGTCCCCTTTAGCCCATGCATACCACGCAGCATTACGAAGTATCACCCCCCAATCTTGTACCGTTCCATCATCCGATGGCCGCTGGGTCTCGGCCGACTTTGCGTGGGGGAATAGCACCTGACACTTTGTCCAGTTCTCTGGCTCTCCTGTAGGATATACTATGAATAGATTGTGGATGAACTGCTGCTTCCATTTTTCAATCTCTCCATGTACTTCTAGCCATCTCCTTGTGGCTAGTTGCACCAGCCCGTGCATCTCAAGGGATATGCCATCCGCCTTGATAGAGACCAACGAGTAATTCCTCAGCAGATATATGTCGTCCTCAAACTCGTCAAAAATTGATTCAGATGAAGTATCTTCCTTACCACTACCTAAATCTTCTAACTCTCCTTCTCCCGCATTACTTCTATCTTTACACTCCTCGATATCTTTACTTTCGCTCCGAAGTAAAGCTTTCGGAATACTTTGTCGGTCGAAAAAGCTCATCAGTGACAATAGATCCGCAGCTGAGCGCCTCGTGTCTCGTATATGGTCAAATGAAATCTGCCATGTTACAAGGATAGAATTATTAGCCTCTGGATCTCGCCGAAGGTAGCCCGCTTCGTGGTCTAAAAGACTGGTTTTCCGTTTGTCGCTCTTATTAAATTCTTTAAGGTATTGTTGTAGAGAATATCTTGGAGCTCGTTGCTTAATATATGCCGCTGCTTGCACAATTGCGAGCGGCATGCACTCAAGGGCTGCTGCAAGCTCTGCCAATTCGGCGCTGTTGCTCTCTGTTCCAAACTTCTTCTTAAGGAGAATTATTGCGTCATCTTCATCCATTGGCTTAACCGGTATAATCTCACTCTCTTCTACCAGCCTAGATGCCACGCTTCTGTTTCGGGTTGTAACCAAGACTAACCCATTTTGACTCTGCGGAAGATACGCGGATATCTTCGACACCATAGTGTCATCATCGGCATTGTCCAGCACCAATATCCACTTGCCTTTGCTTTCGTCCCGCAGCCAGCTTCTCACTAACTGAAATATGTCTGCCTTGTGGTCTTTCCGGCCAGGAATCTTAACAGTGTCCGCTATGTCCTGGTAGCCTTGCTCGAGGCGAGCGAGATTGCTTGAGTGCACCCAGAACACCCATGTTTGCGGGAACTGCTCTCTGGCTCGGTGGCAGTATTCGATGGCAAGCTGCGATTTTCTTTGGTTAAGTTAGCTTGAGGCAACAGTTTGAGCAGTTTAAGCAGGTCCCGCTTACCCAACACCGCCAAGGCCGACGAGTGCCACTCTCGATGCTGGCGACGAAAGCTTGCCGTGGATCTGATTTAGTAACGTCCCATGACTGACAAAGTCCAAGTCGCGGCGGAATGGGACGGTGGAGCACGGACGTGGTGGAGTCTCCGGTCGTTCTGCCGCAAGAGATCGTTGTTAGCATGGTTAAGTTAAGGCCATCTCTTGATGTATTGAGGATAGAGTATATTTTAAATGCAGGCAACAAGAATGCTGACAGTTACTTTGCTTACTTTGACCACGGCAAGCATCATATACAGCCGCCGGAATAACCGACATAATCTCCTTCGCGCATGCCGCTGCCGTCGCCGCGGCATATGGCTGCCACTTCTTGTTCTTGTGCGAGTCTGCATAATCGCAAATACCTCGAATAACGAGGCAACGGAAGTCGTTCATCAGCCCGGCTGCCTCCATCTCAAAGCACATCACTCCTCCTAGTTCTGTGCTTATCCTGTCCCTGGTAATGCCATCCTTTATGACCTGGTTGCCCGATGCTATTGTACCATAATGGACTACCACCTGTCCATCCTTTCGCGGAGTCCGCTTTACTTCCTCCTCTTTGCTGCATTGTTCACACGTGGATCCTCTAATATGGTTATACGACGCCTTAAATAGTACATCAGGATATGCTGCATCACGACGAAAATTCTCTAGCCGATCAAAAGCTGATAGATACGTCGTAAGGCTGCCCCGGCCTTGATAGTGGAGCGCTCGGAGCTTTGACACTGCATTAAGTAGTACTTTTGGCGGTGCGTCAAGCCATCCCGTCCGTGATTTACGTCCGCCTGCCTCCGTCTTCCCAAAATCATACTGTACCACACCTCCATACTGCAGGGACGGTTGACTGATGACCACATCCCCAAGTCGTATATCTGATTCGGAGCTGGGAACTCCGCCGCCGATGCCCACCATAAGGCCGAATCGGATTGACGTGAATTTAGATGTCATTCGGGCTGCAACCGTGGCAGCGGACTGGGGGCCCATTTGCCCCGCCGGGAGGCAGGCAAGGATAACATTGTGATCGCCGATGCGGCCGAATGTGTAGAGATCGGAATCCGAGCTGTATTGAGGTAGTTCATCATCCTCCTCATCTAGCATCTCTCGCGCGGCGGCAAGCTCGATAGGAAGGGCGCATATCCATCCTACTGTGTAGTCTTCGGCCTGAAGGCCGCGCCGTTTCATGGCTAAAAGTATGTATGGGCGTTAAAGAATCGAGGACGCGTTGTCTCTATGGAGAGAGAAGTAGACTGAGGGAGGTAGAGCTGAAGAAATGTAGCCTTGCCATGGCCACAGCCGCAGGGTGGAGGGGTTAGCTCTTCTGCTCCACGCCTCAGCTGTATGATGTGGCTGTGCCAATGCCTGCCTGGTTTAAGCGGCTGCATCCAGGGAATCCCCGTTATAACAGCCTTAGTACAGTATAATAAAAATCTCGATCACACAGAAATGCTTTGAAGCTCTAAATAAGAGGGCGGAGAATATGATAATAGGACTTTAAAGAGCCTTTAATTTGTTGGTTACATACTCGCAGGTGTCCTTGGCTTGGTCTGGGGGACGATTAGATAGTAAACAACAGCTAGTCCAAATACGGAACGGTTAAGCTCCGTAAGCATGCCTATAAGTAATATCTAACTGTAGTTAATGTGATTCAAGCACTAGGTGTCGCCACTAAGCAATTGACGATAATCTTGACAGAATACGAAAAACAGCCAACACGGCTTCTCTGAAGTGCAATTTCGAACCGCAAATTAGGCCTGGGTAACGACTCGGATCATGAAGGTTGTTGGATTGGAAGCCCTGCTATTTCATCTCTCCTAGTTATTGACCCTCACCAAATCCCCACGGCTCGACCTGAGCATCCACTCCTTCGTTTGCATTGCCGTTCGTTATACCTTTCCGTACACCACTGCGAGTGGTCGTACTGTCCCTTCTTTTGGGTTTGCCTAGCTTCTGCTTTTCAGTTCTTTTCAAACAACACCGTTCCTGCCAATTTGAATACTGACTGTTCCAACGGATTGCTTGAAGACGTACTGGGTGCAGTTCCATCGTTCCTTTATTCTAGATTGGCTGCTTTCACCCTCCTTTGACCCCCAAAAAACCTGTACCACAACCTGCGCGACAGCGCTTACCTCTTATGGAAATGGAATTAATACCGCATGCAACGGCCATACATGGACTGGACATGATGACGGAAATGATGTGACACTCGCCATCAGTCCTAATATTATTAGATATTAATACGATTTTACCTGTCTACAAGACTCTGGACGGTGTTGCAATGTCGTGGCCGCAGCTGCAGCTATCATCGCGGGTCCTGGTTATAAGTTCCTTTTGTTCTCTAGTCTTTGATTACCCCAATCCTGCCTTGAACGGTGTTTGCGCTCTACGTGGGTTGTAGTGGCTTGGATTCGTGTTTTGAGACAAGTGCTGAGATGGGATGATGTGATTGATTCATCTTTCCGCAATCTACGGAGGTATTCAGGGCGCCGCGAATACAGTTTGGATGATGCATCAAGTAGTGCATGCGCATAACACGGTATCCAAAAGTGGAGGTAAGACGATAAGTTACTCGCATTTCTGACCCGATCCTTGCTTTCTGTCTCTCCATCTCGAAATACCTTTCAGCCGCGATGAGTCACAAAACAAAGCTCGGTGTATTGTCGTAAATATATCACCATCGGCCATTTAATGCCCCAGGTCACCTGGCGGAGGCCCAAGTCGACTACACTTGGCAAGAAATGACTCTTCCCAGATCCTTGCCAGCTAATAACTGCATGGCGACGCATAAGCCTGGGAGGTGGAGATGGAGAATTTCTCAGCTCATAGCTCATATATAAGTATGGTAAGTATTTAGACTACCAATCATCACAAGCAGTCTTTTAAGCTTCTATATCATAATCTCATAAATCAATTCCATCATTAACTCTCAATCGCTAAAATAAAAACTCTCCATCACTCAACTCTACCGCACCTCATCCAAAATGCCCACCCGTATAACCAATATCCCCGAACTCGAGGCCTATCTCACCGCAAAATCCATCCCCTACACATCCGCCACCCTCCTCACCGGCGGCACCGCAAACTTCGTCTTCCGACTCACCCTCCCCCCGACCACCCCCAATGGTTCTAGTCCCTCCAAACCACAAACTCTCATCATCAAACACTCCGAACCTTTCATCGCCAGCAACCCCTCCATCCCCTTTCCCACCGCCCGCATGGACTTTGAAGCGCACGCCCTCCAGAAAATCGACGCCATCATGGCCGCCGCATCCACACTACCTACTACACCACCAACCGTCCAACCAGTAGAACTGCTAGCTTACGACGAGGAGAATAAAACGATGCAGATCGCTGATGGTGGGCATCGCAATCTGAAAGACGCGTATACGGACCCAGACCTCGATATTGTCGCATGCGGGCGCCATATCGGCGCCTGGCTAGCCGCACTGCATGCGAGTACAAGGGGGACGGATATCGGGGATAATAAAGTTGCGAAGCATATTTATCGGACTAGTTATCGCGGGCTCGGCGGCGCGCTGTCGAAGCTCGGGAATGATGGAACTGCTGAGTTGGGGGAGGCTGTAGATGGCGAGTTCGGCGCCCTTCTCAACACAGACGATGAGGTCGTCTGTCATGGCGATTTCTGGCCTGGTAATGTGCTCGTTGGGGACGCTGTCCACAAGGCAGGGGTGGATCTGCAGTTAACGATTGTAGACTGGGAGATGGTGAGGCGCGGGACTGGCGCGACGGATGTGGGACAGTTTGCCGCGGAAGCCTTTCTACTTGACCGGTTTCGAGGAAATAGAGGCTTGCGCATCACGTTTTTGACGACTTACGCGGAGGCTGCAAAGGAGGGGCTGGGGGAGTGGAAAGGAAAGGGGAAGGAGTTTGTAACGAGGACGGCGGTGCATTGGGGGACGCATGTTGCGTTTTGGCCGACGAGAGTGGCATGGGGGACGGAAGAGGAGACAAAGGAGTTGGTGAGGATTGGGCTTGGAGTTATTGTGGCGGCGAAGGAGGGGAGGTGGGAGGGGTTGGGTGGGAGTGAGCTTTTTGGCGGGGTGGAAGAAGTGTGGAGGGGGATTTGGGAGGGTTGAGGGGTGCGCAGGAGTGTACTCATAAGAGATTCTAGGTATTTAGGCTAGTGTTAGATACTAAAATTTTAAACAATTTCCAGATTGCCGTCCTTTGCGGTTCGTGGTTCCTGCGTTTCAAAGAGTGAATGGTGTGGATCGGGCCGGGCAAGGCTCTAGGATAGGGAGCGGTGTGTAAGTGAGAATACCTGGGTGTCCCTCTCTAATTCCCGATTCCCGACGCGTCAACTCATATTTTCCTCACACCGTGTCGGCGAGCGGTGACCAATTTTTTGTCATTAGTAGCTTTAGTGTCGTACCGCAATCTTTCCGCTATGGCCTTTGCACATAAACGGCGGCAAGCCAGCTTGCCCTTTACCCTTTTCGCTTCGTTCTGCTGCATGTCGTAGTGGGTGTTGGCAAGTCCGAACTTCAATAAATTGTCGCCTCGTTAATCATTCCTGGATCGCTATTGGATACTTCTGGCCCGCCTGCGTGCAGTAACCAGTTTCCCATTGCTCACAGACTTATCAGCTCCGATGAGATGATCGTGTTGGTCTCATCTTTGCCGTTTTCGATCGTACCTGGAATTCATCGCACTACGGCTCGCCAACTCTCGCCAACTCCCGCCATGATCAGCACGCAGATCTACAACTTTAAAAGCTCCGAGTTCCGAATACATAGTCGATCTTGTCAACTGTCTGGCTGAGGTTGGAGACTTGCAGTTGCATACACAACCGCTAACCGATTACAGACCGGTTCCTGAATTCGGAGCACTTGGTTAAACGGATCCCCAACCCTAGTCCATGGAGAATCTAATCCTGTTATCTGATCTTGCCGAGCTTTCATAGCTTCAGCCAATGATCAACACTCGGAATCTCTTCATGAACAATTCCAAGACGTCAGTGGCACCTTGATTCAGCTGGTGCTTCCGAAAAGATAATTGACAGCTGTTGTGTAACATGCCAAATGCATGAATATATAAAACTGGCTGCCATAGCATCGATTGATTTTCGATATATCTCATACATAACAATCGTTTAGATCTTTTCAAGGGTTTCCCTCTTTACTTGCAGCATATTTTCTTGCAATTATGTCTTCCATAATTGTGCTTTTGACGCTCGTTATTTCCTGTCTTGCAAAAACCGTCACATATGATTTTGACATAGGCTGGGTACTCGCAAGCCCTGACGGATATACTCGTCCCGTAATTGGCATTAACGGGCAATGGCCTATTCCTACCATTGAAGCCAATGAAGGGGATACTATCGTCGTCAATGCCAAAAATTCGCTCGGAAATGAAACAACATCCCTCCACTTCCACGGCATGTCCCAGCAAGGTACAGGCCCTTCGGATGGCCCGGTCGGTGTCACTCAATGTTCGATTCCTCCCGGCAGCTCCTTCACCTACCAGTTCACGGCTACTCCGGCCGGCACGCACTGGTATCACAGTCATGATCATGCTCAATACCCGGATGGACTCCGAGGCCAAATGATCATTCATGATCCGATCTGGGAAGCAAGCCTTGGTGTTGACCAGCAGATACATTTCAGCATTTCGGACTGGTGCGTATATCTCAGGAATAGAAAGAAATGCCGAAGCTGACTCTGTCAGGTACCACAACCAAATGCCTGGATTACTCCATACCTACCTCAGTCCCAATAACCCCACCGGTGAATTACCTTCGCCTGATTCTTTTCTCGTCAACGATTCCTCTACGGCTCCTACTTTGAACTTTCTACCCGGCAAGAAGTACCTGCTCCGAATTGTGAGCGTTTCTGCTCTAGCTTGCGGCTCTATTCAATTCCGTGAGTACCAGGTTGAGCTGAAGTTTGGATTCCCTCTTGCTAACTAAATTATCAGAGGGTCATCAAATGATAGTGGTTGGCATCGATGGAGTGGAGGGTAAGTGTCCGTATCCACGTATTGAGGCAGTCAAGGTTGACTTTTACCATAGTATACCCAGAGACAACAGACGCCATCACAATCTGCGCCGGGCAGCGGTACAACGTCGTGATTGTTGGCCAAAGTAATCCGTCGAATAGCTTCAGTTATCTGGTAAAAATGTCGACAACCATGTTGACAACCATTCCTTCCAACATGAAGACAGAAGTCCAGGGAACTATCAGCTATACGATCGACAACATTCTCAAGCCTCTGATTTCGAGTTCTTTCAGCAACAGCACATTATCCGATTCGACTACTCTTGATGACATGACCTTGAAACCGCTAGACAATCAGCTGCTACTCAATCCAGTCGGACAGAGTATCGACCTGTATGTCAACCAGACATATTATCCTGGGATCGGTTCTCGGTATGTGCAAATATCGATGCCATGTCTTCCAATCTAACTCGTCATAGCATTTCCCTCGGCTCCCAACCCTGGGTTGAACCGAAAGTACCGTCGCTCTATACTGCACTATCAACAGGCGAGTCGGCCTCAGATCCTGCCGTATACGGTCCTGGAGTTTCACCATACGTCCTCAGCTCCGGCTCGATTGTCCAAGTAGTTCTCACAAACCCCGAGGCGCATCCACATCCCATGCACATGCACGGCCACGAATTCCAGGTAATAGCTCGTGGTAGCGGTACATGGGATGGGAACACGAATTCTCTTCCCATCATCCCAATGAAGCGCGATGTGGTATTGGTTCCTGCAAACGGGTACTTTGTGCTGCGCTTCCGGGCGAACAACCCCGGCGTGTGGTTCTTCCACTGCCACATCGACTGGCATTTGGCAGCGGGTATGGCAGCTACCTTTATCGAAGCGCCCGATCAACTGCAAAAGTTGGAGTCTATTCCTTTGCAGGGTGCGAGCATCTGCACGAGCCAGGGCTACGCGGCAAGTGGAAATTGTGCCGGCGTCACTACAACGAGCGATATTACTAGCAATGCTAATTGCAATACCATTTTCAACACCAACACCGACGGATATGGTGCCTTGGTTACTACTCCGTCAAAACTACGGCCTAGGCGGCCTTGGCGGGCATAGAGGAGTTCAAGCGGGCGTTCCATGATGGGTTTAATTTTACCAGTTTGGTCTTATACACAAGTATAAGTTAATGCGCTCTCTCCTTATGTTTCTTGAGCGTTCATGTTTTCGAGAGCGATATCGCCAGCATTTGAATTGTTTCCTTCGCCTTTGGTGAAACTTCGTTAAGCTTTCCGAACCCCCAATTCGCCAGTAATCAATTTATGAAAATTTCAAATATTCACTTGTCTTGCACGACCCGGTAACTCAAGATGCGTGCTTTTTTCAAACAACGGCCACATCATGACGCTTGACAACGGAAGCCGTTTCCACCAATTGGAGCTTCAGTCAGCTCTCCTGATTCCCACCGCATCAAAGATATCTAGGCTACAAACGGCGGTCTGCCTTTAGAGAATGGTTATTTTTATAGCCAGCCTTCTTATTTCTATCATGGATTCACAAACTTCATAACTCCATCCTCCGTTCTGCAGGTCTCAGAAGCCGTTAGGTTTTCCCTCACGTCGTAGTTATTATATATATATATTTCATAATGTATAGTCTTCTTGGACTTCTTGTTTCAACATTCGTCATCGCTTCATCAAGGCCATTCGATCTAGACTCTAAGGATAGATAGAGACACCATCTAAACCCTAGTTCGCCTTTTTGTTCCCTGATTATCTCACAGCCTCCGTCATCGCTGGCGCCAAGCAGCTCTCTCACGGCGCCGTAACGTCCTCCCACCGCGACACTAACGGTACCCTCAGCACCGCTGGAACTTTTAGCTCCCCATACACTTGGAGAGAGTCGGTATCGCATGGGGCGCGCTAGTCGACTACTGGTTCTTAACCGGCAACGACAAGTGGAGCGGTCTCGTGTCGCAAGGGATGCTCGCCCAAGTGAGGCCAAATTATGATTACTCGCCACCAGGAATAGGCGGTACTGAGGTTCGTGTGCCTACCAGCTCGCCGCTATATTTAAGGAGTCTGTCGAGCGTGAGCTAAAAATCTGTGATTGCAGTGCTTAGAAGACCAATCAGCCTAAGGCCTCGCCGCCATGTCCGCTACCGAACTCACCTTCATCAATCATCCCTCCTACCTCCCTCAGTGGATCGACCTCGCCCATAATGTCTTCAGCTATCAAACCTGGCGCTGGGACGACCAGTCCCGCGGCGGAGGACTGCATCAGCAACTCGACCCCTCCGCGCAGGGCTACAGCTACAAGAGCACCACCGCAGCTGCGAACTTCTTCCTGCTGTCTTCCCGCCTGGCGCAATATATGAAGAATGGGACGTATCAGACGTGGGCAGTGAAACAGTACCAATGGATGAACGCAATCAGATTGACCGATTTCAACCATCATATCTTCGATGGCCCAGATAGTGCAGCGAGTTGTAGCCAGATCATTAATTTGGCGTAGAGCAATACAAATGGCACGACGCTTTACGGCGCAGCCGTAATATGCAACATCGCAAGCTCACCTGCATCCCCCTTTTTTAACCCCTCCGCAAATTCACTGCTCTTACTAACCTCCTCTCCCCACCCCCCCGCAGACCGACGACGCAAACATGTGGGCCATCCGCACATCTGGCCTCCTTGACGCCTTAACCTCCCTCTTCTTCACCCCCTCACCCGCCGGCCAGCCCCCAACCCTCCCCTTGAACGCCGTCATCTACGAAAAGCTCCTGCGAGACCGCATCCTCCTCCGCGATTCCCCAACGCGCGCGCTCAAGGCACATTCGCGCGCTAACTCGCCTAGAGCACCGCTTCTGCCACCTTCCTCACCGACCGCATCAAGACGATGCTAAGCCTGAGTGCTAGCGCGGCGGAGAAGGCGTGCAGTTATGGTGCGAGTGGGACGGCCGGGACTTTTTGGGTATGAGGATGGAGGGTGGAATGGAGAGACGGGGCTCAGTGAGACGTTGAGCGCGTTGCAGATTGTGTTGGGTGTCCTTGTTGCGGGGAGTGGGTCGCTGTTAAAACACCAACCCATCTGGCGCGGTGCCGGAGGGGTCGACGGAGACGGAGACGCTGACGGACCGGGGGTTCAAGTGTGACTGCGACTTCGACGGCGGCGGTGTCGATGGGGACGACGCAGAGAGAGGGGGTGAGGCCGGATTGGCTGTTTTTTGGGAGTGTGGTGTTGGGAGGGGTTGTGATTTTTTGTATGATGAGATGGCCTTTTGTTTTTGGGTGCGGTTGTGGATTATATGCCTGCGTTTCGATATGTGTTTGAGAGAGGTGGGTCGAGGTTATATTTGCTGTATAAAAGGTCATTGCAAGTCTTAAATGTTTATAGGCTCCAGCGAAAACTTTTTTTTTTGGGGGGGTTGGGCTATATATCATCGTAAGCAGAAAGAGGTTAAGCTACCGGCCATGCTGAGGGAGAAAATCAAAGAATTGGGTGTTGGGAGCGTAGACTCTAGGGGTAGATACCGCACCGCGCAAAGAGCACATATTGTACATTGGCAAGGCTACTCGAGGGATTCCAAGCATGAGTATTTGCTGTATTAACCATCTCTTCATACTTGATACATACCACGCGCTGGAAGTGCCTTGTCACATTTCCTCCCTCTCCTCCTGCGTGTCTGGCAATCTGTCCCTCTTACCTCATTGCTGTCAGTGTCCTTTCAATATGTTATAAATCTCAACACGTAGTACGAGCTCGTCAACTACTTAATACCAAAGCTCCTCATCCCTCTTCTCCTCCTCCAAGGCCTCTCGCAAACAAACCTTTATCCGCGCAACCAACGCCTCCCCATACTCCTTCCCAGGTCCCGGCGGCGGGCCCGGCTTGCTCTTATCGAGCCTTAACCACGGAACTTTCACTGCGCTGTCTTTACATGCATCGCGCATTTCGGCGATTCCGGCGTCGTCGTAGAGGGGGCTGCCTGTTATGATGGCGGCGGGGGGCTTGGAGTGGTTTTGAGTTCCTAGATTGGTAATGGTGGGGGGAAATGTGCCGGCGAGGATGGAGGGGATTTCAGAGGCGCCGGCGGAGGGTGAGAGAATAAAGTGGATTACTAGAGGGATGTGAGGAAGATGTAAGGATAATGAAAGGGCAATGGGAGAAAGGCAATGGGATAGGGGAAGGGATGGGCTACCTTCGTATTCTGGGAGGAGTCCGGCAATGATGCGTTCGGCGACGGCGGTGTGTTGGCCGCAGAGGATTACGGGGATTGGTGAGGCCATTATTTGTTAGGTTAGATGGATTTCTGATTGGAGGCCAGGAGGGATTTGATATGGTGGGTAGATAGGTTAATAAATGAAATGGGGGAACGGATAGATATATAAGTTTTAACAGGTCATTGGGGAGAGTTGAGGGATACCACTAAGTATGTGAGATATGAGATACCAGTAGATTAACACGAAAGACGAATAGAATCGCGGAGTTATCGGTAGGAACAACTCTATATCTTTAATTTTGATTATAAAGGAAGCGTGGTTCTAGGAGAGTAGTGATTGGACAAATTTGTACTTCTGTGGTGCTATCAGGTTGTTCAACATCGTATTTCGGAAAACATCCGGATCCAGACCTATGCAACAAAATCCGAATGTGGATTTCGGTGCTAAAGATCGGGCTCGCGTCTCGCTGACACCGAGATGTTTGTAAGACCAGTGTTTTTGGTGGTAGCATGAATGCCCTTCGCTGCCGATACCTTGGAGGTCCAGGATTCAGATGTCTTGGCAATCCCGATGTCCGACCCTGCACGTGACATATAGATATACCTAGGTATACCAGGTTCTAAAAGGCTCTGGCTGTAGTGTCTACGATATTTAACTATAGAAGGTCTTGCTCGAATCAAATTGATGCTCATGGGTTATATTTCCAAATGAAATTGCTTCGACTATAATTGGTCAGGTGTTTTTATCACTTCCCCGGCTGCTGGTTGGGAATAATCCCTCAATGTATAAGCCAAATACCAGATGACCCATCGAAGCTCCGAATACATTTATTTCAGCCTGATTCTCCCTCAAAACCTCCATTATGGCCCCCAATCCCTGCCATGGCCCTGTCCGCAGTTGTATGTACGGCCTGAGGCTGAGTATCTGCAGGCTGTCCCGCGCTGTATCGTCGTAGAGCCGTCCAGCTGAGAGAATAAGTGGTCATGGCTAGCAGACCGTTCTTCGGTATCAGACACAATGGATCCTATTTCAATCACTGCCAGCGTGGTGGGAGTTACTGCTGCCTGCCTCAAAGCCGCGAAGACATTGCAAGGGCTGCGCTGCAAGTACCTTGAAGCCTCGACAACAATCGCCGCCATTTGCTCCGAATCGACTCTTATCAGCGCGTCGTTGTCCCAGATTCAAGCCCTACTCCTTCGAAACCCGAATGACCTCTCTGGCCATCTTCAATCGCGGCCGGAGCTTGCTGCTACCTTTGATACTACCTTAACGGGCTGTACCGTGGTCTTTGCGTGCTTGGAGGAAGAGATCAAGAGGCTAGATGTCGCAGCATGTATACAGGAAGGGCGGGATACTTGGAGGCAGATGGCAAAGGTCGCTTGGAAGGCTGATGCCATGAAAGAGTTATTACAGTCCATTCGAGGACAGCAGAGCGCTATCACACTACTGATCCAAATGCTGCAGATGTATGAATACAGCCTTGCTCTTTTTTCATTACATGGAGCTACGCTAATTACTTCAATGTTCTAGGGAGTCACTCTCTGACATTCACCGCCTCCTCAAGGACAATACCGCTGTGCTCGACGGGGTAGCCGAGCGAACCCAGTCCCTTCGTTCATTAAACCCCCGAGTTAGTGTTAATATACCTGATTCAATGTTCCCCTTTAGAGACAATGAATCTGGTGATTTCAAGGACAACACTTCTACTATTGGCGGAACGGAATTCGAATTTGACGACCTGGTAATCGATTCACGGGCGTATCGGCGAGCAATGGGAGCTGCAAGAAAACGAGACGGAAAAAAATCATACCAATTAAGACAGGAGTTTCAAGGCGACCTAATTGACCTTTCCGAACCGAATCACGCTCCAACCTGCGTACAAGACATCTCAAGATCTCTTGAGGACCTTCGCGGTCTCGAGATTTCTTCGCCCGACACGGAATCTGTCCCCCAAGGCGATTCGCTGTCACAGCAACTAGAGATGGGTGTTCTCGGACGTCACACTCCGGCTTCTTCCTTTTCTACTGTCGAAGAGGCCGGGTCTGAAAGGCTTGGGGACATCGACTTCTGGACCACAGTTCCTGACCTAAAACTGAACGAGCACCTTTTTATCCGTGGGCTATCAAATCCTTTTCTGTCAGAGGATGATGCGTCCGCGATAACATGTCAAATTTCTCAGGAGATACAATCCGATGAAGTCTCGGTGCATTCTTTCTCAGCATCATCTCAGACTTCCGCCAGTGGCCAGACGCACCCAGAGGTGGATATGGGTCCAAGAATGCTTTCAGCCTTACCCGAGGATGCTGAAACCTATCCTATGGTATCAGACTCTTTAATTGTGTGTCCATATTACGACAACTGCAATGCCAGCGTGCAGGAATCCGAACTGGAGCAACACTTCGATGATCATGCTGCGCAGGAATACACAAATTTGAGCGATACCATTGGAGGGTCCACCGACACCGCACAGCCTCAGCATTTTGACCAGGTCCCGACAAGGCGGGCGCCGCAGCTGAGCTGGAACGAACGTGAACTTTGTTGGACGTCAAGCACTGCAAGCACGAAGGCAGCTAGAATGGAAGATATGGTCAGAAAGGAAATGGAAAGAAGGAAAGTAGCGAAGAAGAAAACGGTACAGTGGAAACTTCCAGGCGATCCTATCCTAAGCGAAGAAAGGGTAGTGATAGAAGCTAGACTGGCGGAGGAACGCAGGTTGCTAGAGGAAAGAAGAAAGACGTGGAAGAAGTATCAAGAACGAGCGCAAAGGAGATCCCTAGAAGTATCGAGGACAATTGTGAAGAGTGCGAGTGTTGGAAGTGGCTCTAAGCACACACACAGCAGGACCAGTTCTACTGACGCTTTACCGCACTCGCCAAAACCACCGGCGGATATGAGAAGAGACAGCGGCGTTGAATTGAAACCGACTGCAGATGAGGAGACTAGGCCCAGACAGCCGCAGTCGCTTACGCCTAAGATGACCAGCGCGGCGATTCTGCGCGCTGCACAAAGTGTGTATGTATCACCGGAGAAGCGATCAATTTTGCCGAACGCCAGGACTTTTGAGGCCGCCCTGCCAAAAGAACGGCCAATCTATCAACAGCCCTGGCTAGGACGCTTCTAGAAATTGGAGGCTCTTCATTTCTTTGATCTAGATATCATTTTGTACAGCTGGGCTGGGGTCTTTTCAGGTCTCCTGATTTCTCATCTGCAGCACTCATACATTTCTAATCATGAAGTCACGGTTACGATGTTGCTTCTCAAATACCCATATATTCACGAAGTCACCGTTCATAGAATTGGAATGGTATTACTCTGGCAACCTTGAACCTCGGCAAATCTCAATGCGGCTATGGAATGCATTCCTTTGAGCTACACCTTGTCTTTGCTTTCATCTTTTCCCCAGCCTGCCTGGATTTTTGCCATGGCTGTCAATTTTCGATCCTACGACCAACTCATAATGCATATGAAGATTATGGCTGTTTGTTCATTTTTTCATCACCACTATCGTCTCACCTGCACCATCGACGTCGGTTTGTGCACTGTTGCCGCGTTGATACTACTTGCCCTAGCCACCACTTATCGGCCTTTCCCGCCTGCAGCCATGCTCTTATACGATGTCTTCAAACGAGTCATCGATACTTGGTTTCAGTCGCCAGAAACACAGCCAACCACCCCTGAGACCCGTCGAGACCTCGAGGAACAAGACCATACGGCTGGCACAGATGATGCACCAGAACTGCGCGCCGCACCTACCAAGGCTCGTTCCGGCTACGACCTGGAAGGTCCACGCCAGCAGCGATCCGAAGCACAACTTAACCCACAGAGGTTCTCGACCCATCCCTCGCCACTACTGGACGACCGAGTCTTCAGAATACTCCTCTGGCCATGCAAACGACGAAGCCCCGAACGCCAACGCTGAACTATCGAACCTTGAAGCCCAACTCGGAATCTCAAGCCCACCCCATATCAAATCAAACCCCGACGCTCCACACTGCCTAGCCAATCTCTTAGTAGCGATCGAATAGGTCTACCACTGTCCAGCAGCGGCGTCGAGAGCTTATTACTACAGCCTCGGAGAAGGATATACGGGCCTGCCGCTGCTGAAGGTGAAATGTATCTGCACGGCGTGCGATGAAACTGTTTATATTTCGAGGAGTGATAGGATGAAGTGTAGAGATTGCAGAGGGTTGGCGTTGTGGAAGGCAAGGACGGAGAGGTGGGTTTTGCTTTTTGTGTTTTATGGGAACGTTGAAGGGAGAGGCGAAACTGAGGGCTGACAATTGGGTGGTAGGTTTGTGCACTCTGAAGCGAGTTAAGGTTGAGAGGGACAAGACAGGGGTGTACAGGGCGAGGATGAGGGAGAAGGTGAGGTGGATGTGTATTCGAGAAATGCCTGAGAATTGAGTGTTTGAGAAGTTTCCATTTTATTAGGAGTTTCATGTCAGAAAAGGAAGCCATGAATGGTCCATCGAAAATCTCCAGGTCTCTAGGCAAGAAAACAAACTAGAGAGAGTATCGAAGCTTCCGGCCCCTTTACAACCGCCCATTCTGTGGTATGCAAAGCTGAAAAGTTCTCACCTTTGACCTTCCGAATTTCATCCCGGCTTTCTTCATCCAGTTGACAAAGCCGTCTTCGAAATCTCACTCTCAATCTCATCAAACTCCTCCCTAGCCTCAGCGTTATACCTTGGCGTACTAGAGGCCCACACGTAATTCCCGCGAATGTGATGCGCCAGAGCTGTGACATACTTCAACTCCGGCGTAGCCTCTTCATCCTTTCGCTCCATAAACTCCCTCCACTTCCCATGAAGCTGCTTCTCATAATCCAGCACAATCGTCTTGACCTTCGCCTTCGCAGCCTTGATATCAACTCCATCCCATTTCATCACCAGCCACACGACATTCGTCAGCGTCGTGGCGCCCGACTCATTGAATTGCTCATACTCCACATCAAAAGAAAAGTAATCGTTGGCGAGTGCAAAAGCGAGGGTCCACGCGCGGAGGATATGGTCGGTAACCTCCCTCTCCTTTTCACCGAGTGCAACACCCAGACCAAACGCAGTGCACATGGCCACCCAGGGCAATCCGGAATCAGTGTAGCGGTAGTCGAGGTACTTTTCTAGGTTTGGGAAGATTTGGGTTTTGTCGCGGCCCGCGCCTTGCTTGAGAAACAGGCGCCACTCCTCGAAAATGGGCTGTGCACAGACGGGGTCCAAGGCTTTGAGCTCGCGCATCATTTTCTGCTTGATTTGCGTGCGGCCCGAAAGCCGGTTTTCCAAAGATGGGAGATCCGTAATTTCAGCGGTTGAAGTCGTGGGTGCATGCTTAATGCCGCCTTCGCCATCCACCTGCGCGGTGGCGAGGGCATCCAGAAGTTCGTCATTGACTGCATCTGTTTCCGCCTGGGTCGCGGTGTCGGTGATGGAATCGTGGAGGAAGTGGTACTCATAGCTGTAAGCTATAATGCGGAGGCGTTCAGGACGATGCATGGGCATAATCAGTTCCGCAAAGGAGCCATAGCTGTGGCTCAGGCAGCCGTAGATGTTGTCGATAGGAGTTCCCACGAGCTTGACCCAGTCGGCGCGGGCTTCGCGATATGCGGCATCGATGATCGCTTTGTCATTGTGTCGACGGGCAGGAAAGCCTTCGGCGAAGCCTTGGCCGTCAAATGGTGTTGGTCCGATGGGATTTGAGAAGTTCAACTCGGAGTAGTTGTAGTCCATGTTCTAGTGATCAATTAGCACTGGACATGTATATAGTGTGTTGAATTGTCAGCGAGGTATAGGCCTACCGATGAGGGTTGTCGGTCCATCACTGAAATGCATTCGTCAATGGTTGAGGGGAGTCGGTAGGATGGAGGAAGCCAGTGGAGTATGGACTTATGTAAGTAGAGGAAGGGAGTTGCAAAGGCACACTTGAATCCTCACTTGGTGCAGAGGTGAATGAGTAAAATGACCCGAGGTCGGCACAGACATGCTTGCTTCCTGTCGGTTCGTGTCCTGCGGGGTGTTGTGTGTTCTCCAAAATAGGAAGAAGTGAAGTAAAGAAATCAAGAGGAAGATCCTTAAAGATATATCGTTCTACAGATCCCTTAGTAAGTGTAGTAAGATTCAAGGCTTTACGCACATGCCAAAGTACATGTATGCAAGGGAAGTGGCTTGAAACGTTTCCAAGGTTACCCTTTAGATAGTCCTACAATCGGGAACCTGAAAAGATGGCCTTTTTGAGATATCCAAATCCTACTGAAACCATCACAGTCCGATTAGGCATCCGTTAAACAACATGTCCCCGATTAGTCCTAAGATGGGCTCAGATGTTTAGCCCTCCCAAATTGGCTCATGTGCAGAGCATCTGGTTTTTCGGGGATTTCGTGACTGAAGCTCAGTAAACTTTGCGATTGGATGCAAATTGCACAAACAGTACTTATCACAACTTCGACGATATTATTAATTTCGAAGTGGCTTATCTCACTTACGGCCTCAGGCTCTGTTCTTGTGGGAGCCGATATGACTGCCATTCAGAGGAGTGAGATGCCTTGCGCCATGACGAAAGTAAAGCTGTCTATTCTTGGCTTTTGTGCTGACTGCTGTGCTGTCTTTGGTCGTGGCGTACTAGGCATGATCAAATCTTCCATTCCCATTGCTCTGTGCCTTGGTGCAGTAGGAGGCAGGTAAAGCATTCCGTTCCTGTTTTCAGTCACGTATTCAAACGCCGCAGGTGACATTATCGGTCCGAAGCTGGGTGGCGTGTAGGTCTGGAGGAGCTGGAGGTCTGCAATAATCAGTAAGTATCATGGAGGTTGTTGCCATGGCCAAAGAGAGAACCGTACCCTGAATAAGTTTGGTACCGTCCGGTTCTGCATTCAAAATTAATCCTTCCCAATGTTCCCGTCGCTTAGTTGCCCAAACGCTCTTCCTTCCGTCTAATTCAAAGCATATCTTCCGAAGGCCCGTTACAGGAACTTCCTTCAAAGCGTGGACCAAACTCAGAACCTCGTTCAACACCATCGCACGCGAATTGCGCTTCACGAGAACGATCTCCAACAATCTTAACGGTTTTCGGGCTTCCACTTCCTGGTCTTCAGTTTCCAATGATAGCTCTCTTTCAAGTTCAGAGACCCTGGCGCTCTCGTACCTCCGTATCTTGACGCTCATGGCACTACTGACGCTTCTAGGCTTTCTGAGCCTAGTAGCACCCATATTCGACCTCTCTCTTTTCTGTTCCGGCGAGAGCAGCAATTTTACAATAGCATGAAGACATTTGCGTATGACCAAGGAGTTATTCACTTCTTTCTTCGTGCTTTTGATGATATATCCACCGCCACCCTTTCCATCGCTGCCATCCATCCACTCATTTTCTTCTCTGCCTCGATGAGTCGCCGCATCCGTGCTTGGCACCGGAAGACGAACAATTAGTCTAGAAACTCTTTGTATGGAATTCTTGACCATCTGAGGCGTAGAGTGGACCCAGAACCTATGGGCTTGTTTAAGGTAAATACTTGTACCAGACGAGCAAGCTCCGTCGTAAATTCCGGCGAGGTCCACCACAAAGACGTTTTTCGAAAAGAAGACTTCTTCAGAGACGTGTCTAATATCGCGAGATACTCGAAACAGAGGATGCCGAAGAGACTCTTGTAACGTAAGGTGAGATATGCCTTCTCGATGGGGAATATTGCCAAAGCCGGGAGCCATGGAGATAATGAACGGAAAAGATAAGATATGTTTTAGGATCTGGCAAATAATTGGTAATGGAAGGTTGAGAAGCGGCGCTTTCAGAGGAATGTCGGTGAATGTACCAAGTCTTGGAGGTTTGTAACTTGCTGCTGCTGCAGGGAAGCCTTGGATGGAGGAAGAGCTCGATGCACTCATGTAAGACGACTTGTCGGCGAGGCTTCTTTTTAGCGGCTTTTTGCTACCGATGTCATGGTGGAAGTGGTTCCAGAACCGCTTGACGGAAGGCTGTCTCGTAAAACGACAATTGTTCCTATTGGCGAGATCTTGACCCGGTCTCGATAGTGGAAAAGTGGAAGTGCATCCACAATCTTTAACATGGCCGTTCTTGCAATTCGATCCATCCCCCGCACGACTGATTTTTGGGTGGAAGGCAAAAGGTTGTGTCGGAGGTTGTACATCATCGCTCTCAGCCAAGATGTCCCATGTGAGATTAGGATCCGGGATATCCAACGTGATTTGAGGAAGTGGTCTGAGTGGCCCGGCCATGAACGTCGGTCTGACCTTTCCAAGAAATAATAGTTTGATACCAGTGATGCCTACTATATAAGAGATGGTTTCAGTATTAAATCTCTAAACAATAAACAATTTATTGAGGAAATCGCAAGAGTGTATATGAAAGTCTGCGCCTAAAAGGAGAGCATGGAGAAAATTAAAATAGTCGATCCTGGACGTTGCCAGTTTATCTTCCTTGCATTGACCAGTTTCTTTTTTGAGTGGTCCAGTTAGGCATGATATGTCCGGCATTTCCACTGATGTGCGACGCCAATTTGATTCGCAGTCATGCCTACGTGTCGACGCCGCTCCAATTGATGGTGCGTGACCCGTCTGGATGCCCCGGTAGATTATTATGGCAGCTAAGCAAGTTCTCTCATGGATAAATTCGAACGCGAGCGCGACAAAGTAGAGATGTCCATTGTTACCGGAGATGAACAATACAATATGCGAATTGATGCAATCCTGCCCACTTTGAACGACTTGTGAAATGGTAATTGTGGACTAAAGCTTGCATCTCGTTGCAAACCAGAATTGGTATTCAAAGCCCCATTCAGACACTGTTTATGAAATTACAATCACATTTCAAGGAGCTGAGATTTTTGAAAGCGATAGATGAAACAGTTAATAAAATGAAATATGGATGTATTCTAGAACGATGATTCGTAGAATTCTCCGACAGGGCTGAAAACACGGAACACCACTTAAGGCTGTCGTGTGCGGATCCAAAGACCTGGAAAATATGCATGAATTTTGTTGTTTTTCTGGGATTACATGGCAGATCAGGGGTCGAATATAGAGATAGTGGTGAAGTTCACGTCCGGCATGATCTGTTTCAAATACGACGCAACTGGCTTGGCGTATTGAAAGTAGTGATGTGGCTTCAATAGAGATGAAACTTGACGAGTTTTTGATGTGGCGGGACGCGAATGGTGAGATTTTTGATTGGATTCGGAGGTGCTTAAGGACCTCGCGAGGAGGTACGTGAGTTTCAAGGGAGCTTATACAATCAATATACCAAGAGTCACGTGCAACCAAGAGTCAACAACCGCAAAGGAACACTTTCTCAATTCTCCCGACCATCTTATAATTGTTGAGGTAAGTCTAATTAAAGTGAGAACTCTCAAACTCCTTCATGATAAGGATGTCAGAAACTAATCTACCTTCTTGATTACCTGATGGATACATCCACGGCCCCACTTCTCATCTTGCCGCTCGAACGATCTCGGAGTCCTGAACATTCCCATCTCCTTGATAAAAACAACTCTTGGACGGCAGGATGACCAGGAAAGTCCCTCTTGCAAACTATCTGTTCACCCGGCTACGCCAGCTTGGCGTAGGCGCTGTTCACGGCGTTCCTGGGGACTACACGCTCAGAGCGCTGGATTACCTTCAACCCGCCGGTCTTCGTTGGATCGGGAGCTGCAATGAGCTGAATGCAGGATACGCTGCAGATGGCTATGCCAGAGTCAAAGGTATCTCAGCACTGTTCACCACATACGGCGTCGGCGAGCTCTCCGCAATCAATGCTGTTATGGGCTCATACGCCGAATTCTCGCCCGTGGTCCATATCGTCGGTACGGCTCCTAGGAATGCATACACATCCCGTGCAATGGTGCATCACAGCTTAGGTGACGGGAATCTGCGCATCTTCGCGGACATGTACGCAAAAGTCACCGCTGCTCAAGCAAATCTTATCGACGTCAAAACGGCTCCGGAGACGATTGACCAAACATTGGAGCAGTGTATGGTTCAGAGCAGGCCTGTATATATTGAACTTCCATCCGATATGGTTGCCGCTCAAGTTCCTGAGGTTAGATTATCGGTGCCTCTCAATGTCTCTCCGCCGAAAAACACAGACGAGGCCGAAGATCATGTGGTGAGCGCAGTGCTGAGTCGTATCTACGCTTCTAAGAAGCCATATATTCTCGTAGACGGACTGGTTGCTCCTGATGGCATTGTCGATGAGGTCAGCGAATTTGCCCGGATAACAGGATTTCCAACCTTTGCATTGACATTCGGTGGAGGAATTATCCGTGGTGACTTAGAAAATTTCCATGGTGTTCATGCGGGGAAATTTGGCACTCTTGATTTCACTTCATATACGGACACTGCGGATCTTGCGCTCTTATTTGGCCCACTACTTAGCGACACCAACACATTGGGGTGGTCGACCGTGCCAAAGAAAGAGATAACCATATCTTTACGCCGGACTGCCATTGAGCTTGGACCATCTTCGCACAATCTCCATATCAAAAGTTTCATGCAGAAGCTTATCACCCGCCTTGACTCGTCGCGCCTCTCTGCCCGCAAACCTACTCCATCTCTTAGCTCTCCCAGAGATTTGATCAAGAATCTACCCGAGATCGATCCCTCAGCAGCTATTGACCAGGACACTTTCTACCTACGTATCTCCTCCTTCTTTCGAGCCGGAGACATCGTGATCTGCGCCAACGGTACGCCTTTAGTGGGCGGTCGAGATTTTGTCCTTCCTGTCGGAGCCCGACTCATCAACTCTTCCATATTTTTATCGGTTGGGCACATGCTTCCAGCCGCCCAAGGAATTGCCTTAGTACAGTGTGAACTCGCTGAATCTGGTCACACTCCGGGGAGAACCATATTTTTTGAAGGCGACGGCAGCTTTCAAGCTTCTGCTCAAGAGCTCAGCACCATCATTAGATATAGACTGGATGTGACCATTTTTATCATCAACAATGAAGGATATGCCTACGAGCGTCACATTCACGGTATGGATGAAGAGTATAACGATGTTGCGCCGTGGCGGTATCTTGAAGCTCCGAGCTTCTTCGGGGCGCCCACCAATGGCTCGTACAAGATTGAACTCCATGATGTCAAGACTTGGGGAGAGCTTGACAAGGTTATCAAGAACGCGGGATTCCAGGATGGAAAAGGACTGAAAATGGTGAACGTCAGAATGGGGAGAGACGATGTTTCTACAAACTTCAAGGCGGCACTGCAATTAGCCGGTCGTCAGTTGATGGCTGATGCCAAGTGATTACAATCAAATGTCGGCCATGTGTGTTTGCCCTGCCAAATAACGTACATTACGCAGAGCTATTTTTACAGAGGGGAAATCTGCAGAGCTACCTCATGGCGTTTTGGGTGGGCGTTGCTCACCATGTCCACAATACGCCGTGGACGTCCTCGAAAAAGTTTGCCCCATCCAAAAATGCGCGTCTTAAAGCTCTCTACAATTTCTTTAATTTAACGGCAGATAGATCTCAATGGCAACACTGTTTGAAGAACATTCTATCAAGTTTATAAAAGAGATATTGGCAAGCTCAAGTATATGGATAATGCAATACCGGCAAATTTGGAGATTCGATCTGGCAGCAGTTTTTTACTCGCATTCGAATCGAGACACTCTTGCTGCCTTGTTCTTCTCATTGTTGCCTTAAATACATCCCGAGTTTCTACTACAATCTATTCCTTACAGTCTGAAAAAAAAATTATAGAATATTCATTTCGTAATCATGCCACCATCGCATTATTCTTCCATTCTTTCAAGCTACAACATGGGTCACATGGCGTACTCCAAAAGCAATTCTACTAGCCCTGCCACTATCTGGACCGAGATTTCATTAGCATGATATGCCATCGCCTTTATCAGCTGCCCAAAGCATAGTTGCTTTGACAGAACTGGCACCACACCGAGCTCGCACTGTCAGCTATCACGGCCACAGCTCAAGCGCTACCATACTAGCCACTGACTCTGGCCTAGTAATGGAGTATGATCACTCTTCCTCGATAGTATATAGATAGGAGCTTCATGCTCTTCAAGTCGACAGAGTTCTCTTCTTCAATATATCAGCACCTTCCTCAGCTGACAGTACCCCGACGACCTTGGATGATGCACCATGCCGAAAGCTGAGAAATGCGTTTAAAGCGCACCGAGAATATGGCTCAGCAAGTAGCCACGCCGGTGGCGTGTCGAGAAGTCTGTTCCCAAGTAACGACAAATATGCCCAGCCTCAATATGCTATAAGTACCCATGCAGCATCGCCATGGGGCTCAGCAAGTGAAATTTCTAGTGGTATGAGCATTGTATCATACCGAGGCAAAACGCAACACATCAGAATCACAACCCTAAGACAGCTCGCTACATTGAGACATGGGTTAACCTATCTGGACATGTGGCTTATTGGCTCCAGCCTCAGGCTCCGAGGCCGTAATTAGATATCCCCGTCGTGAGACCGAGCAACATCTAATTTCTTCGGTCCCCCCATGGAATTAAAGTCACGTTTTGCAAGCTTATTATTTCCTGATGCAAATGGATCAGGCTTGTTCATTTGACCCGGTGGCATGCCTTTTCATCATGGCCACTTCAGACCTGATGAGACTAATTATAATGCTTCTTTCACCGCTGGTGGTTATGTATAGTCGCATCCAACATATATGGCAACGAAATACCTGTGTGTACAGTTTAGTCCACATAATATTCGTTCGGTTAAGGAAACCTCAAGGCCCCAATCTCCCCTCTCCAGTTCTCAATCCAGCTCTCTCATCTTTCCTGCCAGTCCTAGCTTTAGTCGTTACCTCGTTACAACAATCTATCGAAAATGGGCATCAAAGACTTCTTCCATTTCGATGAGAAAGAGTACGCAGATAGCTTGCCCAATATCCCCACTCACGAACTGAAGAGACTCGAAGTCCAGGCACTGCGAAAACAAACTTCCATAGGCTATACGCTTGGTTTAGGAGCGGGAACTATTAGCGCAGGCGGGCCAGTTGGCTTCTTGGTTTGTGGCTATGGTGGCCGCCGTCTTTCGGTTTGCCAACAAAGATACAAGCTCATCGAGGCCGAACTCGATAGACGACATATCGCAATGCACGAGCCGAGTTGGAAAGATCTTTTTGATCTCGCTTGGAACAAGCATAGCTGGGACAGCAATTGGGGGTGGGCTGATTATTGCTGCAGAGCATACAACAAGCACTGCTGCTGCTGAACTAGCGTCAAATCATGGCTGAGGTGCCTTGACAGCCCTAGCGCATGATCATTCTTTAGTCGGCCACGGACTTCTGGAAGGTGTCAGAACTCAGGCCGGGGAATCTGGCGGACTTCTCACTGGAGGCTTTCATCATGCCGCCAATGTGGCATCTCTCCACGCAAGTAACATTCTTTCTCCAGCTATGCAGTCATTTCCTCATAGCGAGCTGGTTGGTGCAGCTCTAGGAATGGAATATGCTCAGAAGCTGGAATCGCAAGGAGTCAAAGCAGCATTCAAGTATGTGGCAAAAGTGGTATTCTTGACGACGAAGTCCCAGCCAATCTTACTACTGCCCCTCCCTGAGAGCTGTGCTCGAGTCCGGAATGATGCCGAGTATCTCGTTTGCAATCATTGAAAAACACCAATTTATCGCTGGGAGGGCGTGTACTATCGTAAGTGATCGCCTCCTTTGCGCGGAAGATCAGTTTAAGGGCTGATAGAGATAACTTTTTTGACTGCTGTCAGTGTTGTCCTCGAGCCAACCGCTTCGATATATGCCAAATCTGTGTCGAAAAGCAAGGAAAAACTTGCGAAGACCCGATTCATCATCTCCTTTTCCGGGTGAATCCGAAAAACAAGCCTCCCGAATGTAATCGACTCAGCGAGACATCCACGAATCAACCCTTCTCCAGCATCGATTGTGGGTCCTGCTTTAATGCAATCGCACAGACGGAATACTATCGTGAGTTACTGGCACTGATACCTAAAATCTGCAAGACTCCTGCTTACGAATGCCTTGTTATCAGACTGCCGTTCTTGCGACAATGACGACTTCGGCATTTGCCAAGATTGCTATGCGGCCGGAAAGCGATGCAATGACAACACACACTCTTTATTGCTATTACCGGAACTTCGTCCAACTTGCCTCAATATCACTGACACATCTCCGTCCGGATCTTGCAGCCGGAACAATAACAACTCATCTCTCTTTTGTGATCATTGCCCTAGCTTGTTCGGTCAATCGCAGGTCTGGTTTTTACGTGAGTATCGTACACCGGTTTAGTTCTCTTTTCAATAACTAATACCAAATCCAGACTGCTGTATTTGCGACGGGGATGACTTTGACCTCTGTATGGAGTGCCCTTTGAAGGGCCTTCGGTGTCGAGATGATGGCCATACTCTTTATTTAATGTAGCTCCTGCTTGGCTACCGTTACGATTCTCTCTGCTTTTATTGCTCTTAGCTGCGGGTTCATATTGTAAGGTCCTCCTGTGCTTGTTGAGAAAATATGTTGCGTATTCTGGTTCAGGTTTGACGATTCGTGTCGAGAATGGCGTATAGCTTTGCTACTTGTATATCCTGGAAAGGCAATATGTAGCTTCCTTCATCTTGTATTATAGAGGAATGAAGGTGAATAGGGGGGACATTTTCGCTTAATTTTAACAAAAGTCAAACTTGGGGTAATTTACAGCACGCACGCAGTATATTTAATCCCGTGTCTAATTGCACGGACCAGTACAAGAAATACGCAGGCAATCTATATTATACCGCAATTGACTTAAAATCACCCTAAACTTTTCCTCTATGTCTTCATTGCCCCATATTCATGTAAGGGTCAATCTTTCATACCCAGTGTCATATGCAAAGCCGTGAGAGGTACATCGCGCCCACTATTCCTTTGTGTGTACGACACGTCTAACTGATCCATAAGCGATTCCACACCAAAACCAAAAAATGGAAAAAAAAAAAAATTGCAGATGGACTTGCTGGCTAATAAGCTGTTAGAGATTGAACTGCTAACACATTTAACAGTATAAACTCACGAATCGAACCCAGGACTATCAGGATTATTAGTTTTTCAGTCTTTGTATATGTGAAGTGTTCAAATATCTTACCCTTTCCCATGCTAAGGGAAAATTATACCACTAAACCACAAGCCCGAGGTTATGCTTGATATTGAAGAAATTACGAATTCTGCAATTTATATTCCGTGCGGGGACCGGATTTCAATTTCGGCTGTCGCAGCCCGCTTACTTGTTTTGTTTACTTACATAATGTCTCTTTAGAGCGTCCTTTCTTAAACATTTACTTCCGTATTTAGAAACTAGGTAAGCCTACTTATTTTCACCTTCTAAAGCTATAATCCTTACTTCTAACTACCTTAGATAGAGCTCCATAAAATCGAGCTACATGGTGGAGAGCCCGGGAACTTTACTAATAATCTATCAATTATTAGTAATGCAAACACAGAGACGTCTGTACAAGCGGTATTTTATAGACGATGTTGTAGTAGTGGACCCACACAGTTCAATGAGAAGAATTTTCGCTCTACAACAATTCGACCACATAGGGACCGGCCACTCCTAGACGCAGTTTAGCATCACCACCTAGAGACAAACCCATATACGGGACCCTACATGCGATTCACGGCGGCCACACTTCAATTCTTATTGGTCTCTGTTCTACCTGCTCGGGTGAGCGGGCAGGTAGAACTTCAATCCAACTCTACAGTCTTTACGCAAACCCTCAAAGTAATACACCGATCCGACCTACCAAAGCCGTATCACACCTCCTATACAGCCCTCCTTTTATAATTATCAAATCCGAACCCTTCTTGCAAGCAAATCGACTACAAATTACACGCGTACCTATCCTGCCGCCCGGCAGCCTGGATCTCCCTTAGCCGACCTAGCGGTACACAACGGGGTTATTATCCCTCTACGCACTTGCGTAAGTAGCACTTCCAAAAACAGGGACCTAGTTGGGGCCTAGGAAAAAAAAACCCGAGTACATCCCGTTCTCCCTTTGGTGGGAAAGGAAGACGCCGCGAAGTAGTAACCCGTTAACCTCTCTACACGTGCGTTTCTTAGCCGATTCGACAAGCACACACACACATGCACATACATACACACATGATAAAGTTACAATGGGCCCAGGCAGTCGCTCTATACACCAAATATTAGCACACTTAATACACGGAAGCAACGGTTGTAAGGAAAGCAGGGATTCAAGGATATTCGGTACCCTTCCTAAAGGCAAGGTACCAGCGTGTCAGCCTAACACTGTTTTTTCCCAGGTCCCAGGGGTTTTTTGTTTGGTAAACAGTGTACATGGACCTATAAGGGAACCGCAATAGACGTTAAACAAGAGACAATAATACAAATTACCTTAGATAATGCTCCATATTATCTTGTTTAGAAAGTTTTCTACTTCTGACGAGCTCGAGTTTGTAGCTTAAGCGACTCCTAATATTTGTGAGCAGAGGTGTTTAGTAAAAGCGAATAGAGATTCTACGGTAGGGGTTTAAGCTGCCGAGTCTGCAAAGCGTAGTAAGTGTTAGCCATAAGTACAAAGCGCAGGAATGCCTCTATTTACCTGAATGTTGAGATATAGTGGGTGCCATCGCGAAAACCGCGAGCTATGAGAAAGGATGGTAGGGCGAAAGCCATCACGAGTTGAAGAGAACTGGTTTCGGTAACTGGAAGAAACGGCAGTATTATTGCACCTAGTTAACTAGAAGATGTGTTCAAGAAATTACTGAGAAAGGTGATGAGGGGTTCGATAAAGTGGCCTGATTCTGAAGAAGTTTAAGCGCGAGGCTGCTATGAGGCTGATTGCGTTCTGTCTAGGTTAGTGAAATAAGAATATTAAGCTATAAGCAAGAAATCTCGGACTAATAAGTAATCCTTGCAGTCTCCGTTTTCTTCTTGAAGTCATCGATCGATGATCCCAGAACTCGCCCTTCGATGCAATCAATTAACTCTATAAATGGCTTGTTAAGAAGTGAATGATGCGCCAAAGAGTATTTTCTGCCACTGAGGGAGGTAACGAAATAGCCGCGCGGATTTGGCATGCTCTGAAATCTTTTCACAACGTCAGTGTAACTGATTCCTTGGAAATCCGGGTCAGCCGCGGGCCAAAAGCCGATCCTTTTCCCCTCTACTATCAGCAGTCCGATAGTGCAAGCATCTCCAATTACCTATGGTCCATCTTCCTTTTCTGAATCCATTATTGGCTCCGGGTTGTATTTTGTGGCTGCAGTTGACGGACAAAAAGCGCATAAAGCTCTGTAATAATGTCTAGTCGACGACGATCGATAGCGCCTACATGTAGCCGTTAGTTAGGTTCTCGCAAGTAAGTCTACATGATGCCCTCACCCAGGACGTTGGGAGGTATAGGAAACTTAAGGTCATCGTTTCCTTCTATAGACCTTGTCTTGTTCTTTACCAAGAATTGTGTCACCTCGTCAAAATAGTCCGTAAGTTTTGATTCCCATATAATTCACAGCCAAGCCATTGTATTAGCCACAGATGCGTCATTTATATAGTCCCAGAGGCTATTAATCCACTTATCCAGGCAGTCATTAACTTCAACGTGAAGTTTGTATTTTTCAACAACATTTGCAGTCTGAGCAAGTGCCGTAAGATGGATTTGGTCCGCATATTTCTTCACTGTAGGAATAGCTTTCCTAAGTTCTTCGTGTTTAGTATCATCGGGTGGACCCACGTCGTGGAGGATGCTAAGCACGAGGCAGGTGGCAGGTCATCCGAGGCAGGGTTGGTACCGATCGTCTGGCAGCTGGCAGCTGGCACGGTCCAGCAGCTCTACTGTAAAGTTGTTAGGTGCAGTGCCTAATAACTAGCTTTACTAGATAACCCAGTGGATAATCCGGTAGATATAGGTACTGGGTTGGGATATAGACTATGCAACCCAAGCCAACCTATTGTGAGGTAGGGGCTGAATTGTAGAGACTGATGGAGAGTCGCTTGGCTAGCGCTAACCCGTTTGCATCGCCTGCCAAGCACCGTGACTGGATAAGCCCAGTGAATAACCTGGTGGATATCGGTACTGGGTTGGGTTGTAGAATATACAATCCAACCCAACCCATTGTGAGGCCTAGTAACATTCTATTAGTTTAGGAGTTAGCAGGAGTTGGCAGAACTTGGCAGGAGTCTGTATACAACGCCACAAATTCCTCGGAGGAGCGTATAATTAATAAAGACAACGAGCCATCTAATTTATGGGATAAGCCCTACGCGCCACTTTCGGAAAACATGCCGTGCTGCATTAACAGGGAGATCCACCCGGTGCAAAGTTTCCCCACGCGACTGCAAGGCTCGGGGAAGCCAAGCACTTTCAGCGCTGCAGCGTCGCGCAAGGCTCTCAGGAGCTTGCAGCTGAAGCGCACATTTAGTGCTTCAACTTCCCCAGCACTAGTTTATAGTCTATCAATCAACATTGCCATCTTCCAGTTCGTGAATTTTCCATATTTAATTGACCATCGGTATTTAACACCGTATACAGCAGACAGACGGTCACACTAAGGATCCCAAGAGCCGACATGGGCCTGCAGGTCCTGTACCCAGCGAAAGATGCTGGGAAGGCTGAGGTTCTCAAGGCTGAGTGAGTCCTTCTATGTTCTATATTATCTTTCGAAACCATACTTGTTATACTAATATATTCCGCCTAGTATTGTCGCAGTCCATGGTCTAAATGGAGACTCGAAGAACACCTGGACAAACAGCAAAACGAATGCGTTCTGGCTCCAAGACTTCCTTCCACAAGACCTACCCAATGCTCGTGTCATGACGTTTGGATACAACGCTAGTGCTGCATTCGGGAACACAACTGCAGATATCATAGATCATGCTAAGAGCTTGCTTAGCAGCTTGGTTGACAAGCGTGAGGAAGCTGATGTGCTTTACCCATATTCGTTGGAGATATCAATTCTGATACAATGATTAGGAGCTAAGCAGACCTATTGTTTTTATCGGGCATTCGCTCGGTGGAATAGTGATTAAACAAGTTAGTACCGGTATTGTTAAAAGGAGGATGTGGCTAATGTCGGATAATCTAGGCCCTATTCCAGGCAAAGATTGAGCCGCGGTACAACAGCATCAGCGAGTCCACAATCGGGATTGTGTTTCTAGGAACGCCTCATCGGGGAAGCGAAAAAGCAGTATACGGAAAAGTTCTCGCGTCTCTAGCTACGACTCTTTTAAACAAACCATCACCTCGCCTTGTCAAGGCCTTGCAAGTGAACAGCGAGGCTTTGATGCGGCTCACTACCGATTTTAGGTTTCAACTGCCAAAGTATCAGGTGTATAGCTTCTACGAGACGAAACCAATGAAGATGCTTTCAACTTTAGTAAGCGCCAAAAATACCGCCGTGGTATACAAATGTAGACTTGACTAATAAGATTATTGTACTAGGTTGTAGAGAAGCATTCAGCGCTGTTAGAGATTGACGGGGAAGAGCAAATACCGGTGGACGCAGATCACGAAGAGATGTGCAAGTTTATAGAGCGCGAAGACGACGTGTATGAGAAGCTTTTTAAGAGGATTCGTAGGATGATAAAGGAACAAGATGGTGCTCATTTAGACGGCTCTCGTACGTCGATCTAATACTCTACATTTTCTATGCTTTTAGATTTAGGGTTTACTTATATGAAATAGATAGTGCCACATCTTATAACAAACACTACTATGTCCCCTATAACGTGAGCGCAATATTCACTGGCCGCGATAACACTATTCGGAAAATTTGCGAGGCGTGTTTGCCTTCCGATACTGGAAAGGGGCTGTCCAAGCAGAAAAGATTTGTTTTGTATGGCCTAGGAGGCTCAGGGAAGACTCAAACCTGCCTTAAGTTCGCTGAAGATTATCGGGAGAAGTACGCAGTTGAACTTAAGGACCTTCTTCTCTCTTGCATCTGTTCTAGCGCTAATACTAGAAACTAGGTTTTGGGGCATCTTCTGGATCGATGCAAGTAGCCGCGCTACAGCTCAGCAAGGATTTCGGGAGATATCTCGAATTTGTGGAGTTGATGAGGATCCCAAGGTTGTACGACAATGGCTGTCAAATGCTCCAGACCACTGGCTGCTGATCATCGACAATGCCGATGACCCATCTATCGATGTCTCCGAATTCTTCCCGACTGGTAACAGGGGCTCCATTTTATTGACCACTCGTAATCCTGACTTCAAAATCCACTCTTTAGCCTCCTGCGAATTCGATCAGATGAACTCAGACGAAGCCGTGACACTCTTCCTAAGAGCTACTGGGGCGGAGGATACTACTGACGAGGCCGCACGAAAGAAGGCAATGCCGATAGCCGAGATTTTAGGATATCTACCACTCGCAATCGCCCAAGCGGGCGCATACGTGCGGCAAGGTGTCTGTAGCATCGAAGAATACTGTAACGTCTACACTCGTCACAGGGAAAGACTGCTAAGGTACCGCCCAGTTCAAGCGAACTCCGATTACAAATACAGCGTATATACTACCTGGGAAATCTCTATCGAAGCGATCGAGAGGATGTCGAGTAAGACTTCGCACAATGCCATCGAACTCATTCGAACATTCTGCTTCATGCACTACGATGGGATTACCGAAACCATATTTCAGCAAGCGTGGAGAAATAGCTCTAGGAACCGCCGCATTTATCAAGACATATCTTATATGTTTTACATGTATCCTCAAGGAGAGACAATGGAATGGGATCCAATAGTGATCCGTGAAGCAGCAGTTCTTCTTGCATCATTCTCTCTCATAAAGATTGATGGAGCGAGCCGTCGCATGTCAATGCATCCATTAGTGCATGTTTGGGCTAGAGACCGGCTCTCAGAAGAGCTGCAGGGGCGTTACTGGGTAACAGCCAGTTCTACTTTAGCTGCCACTATGTCTTGGGAATACCAGCTATTCGATTACCGCTTCCGACAATCTTTGATACCTCATATCCAGTCTTGCATAAACTTTTACAAAGGTGGACCGTTTATTAGTAGAGATTCGAAGCGTAATCGTGTCGATATGGCCGCAGGATTTGCAGTCGCCTTTGCGGAAAATGGCCGTGGGCAGGAGGCGATGGAGCTACGAGAAATGGTGTTGGAGGCAAGCCAGAGGACGCTGGGAAACGAACACCCGGACACTCTT
>KV744993.1:39857-61627 GCA_001692735.1 Lepidopterella palustris CBS 459.81
GAGAAAAGGTGTTGGAGGCAAGCCAGAGGACGCTGGGAAACGAACACCCGGACACTCTCAACGCGATGAACAACCTTGCGATTTACTATAGTCGGAATGCAAATACCAGAAACATATCAAAAGAGATATCCTTAGTAAAGAAATCTAGGAGACGAGATATCTTTAAACGGTGGCTTCCTGGAATGTAATGCTAGGTTATCTGTATATAAGAACTAATTTTATGTTAATGGAATCATAACTAATTTAGCGTTTCTTATATATGCCCGCAAGTGTCAGGATTTAGAAGGCGGCGCAAGAGTGGCCGTTGAGAATAACACCTGGTATCTTCCCTCGGAATTTGTCGAAATGACATGGCTCTTCTAAAATCTCTTGAATGATGTCGTTTTAACGTAGTCCATGGGCTGGGGCAATTGATCCGTTTACAGGATTCCAACACACTTCGACGCCTCCATTAGAAATAGGAATTCGTGTTACTTCACCCTGCTTGCAAGCCCATTGCAAGCGCTGCGTAGATCACGGTTAACCAGTCAAAATAGAGACATCGTAGCTGCAAAGGTAAGGGAGCTGCGCCCCTTTAGGATCAGCTCATTGATGATAGGGCAGTAGCGTTAAAGTGCCGTCGATTCGATGGAGTCGAATCCCGATGTAAGTTCCCTTGAGTGGAACTCGATCTATTCGCCACTTCAAATCGTACATCAAAATGAGCGAGGAGAAGCAGTGATCCCTAATTTCGAAATCGTTTGAACACGACTTCCGGCTTCCGATTTTCAATACAGTACAAGTATTCTCTGAATTTTGGAAACATAGACCTGCCTGACTATAGAAACGGAATATTCTATGCAAATACAGAGTTATTTTACCACCAAACCACACCTCTTCTATGCTTTAAATAGATGATTAATCGTCTGTATTAGCTATTTTATAAATGCTTATAATTTGAGTGATAATGCACATTAGTCGTTGGGGAGGAGAATGGTGTTGGGCGAAAGTGGGCTGGAAATGTTCTATCTTGGCGAGAACTTACCTCGCAACTTGAACACCATCATCGCCCAACGACAAACAGCTTAAGATGGAGTTCGATACGAAGACTCGTAGGTGTCCTGCAATCTAATTGAATTGATGTCAACTAATTACGAGCCCAGCACCCTACAGCACCTCCGACACATCCTCTTTTGCCTACATCTCCGCCCGCGATCGATGGCCTGTCATAATAGTATGGATCCTCTAGCGTACTATTAGGAATATCAAAAGCTTATACGGGGTAGACGCAAGGCATTGATGATGTCCACCGCGAAACAATGACAGCAACTGACCCGGAGGTGGTGAACGAGGGCAAGCAGATAATAGCAGAACTCACAAAGCTCAAGTACGAGCTACAACACGATCGGCCGATGACGTGGGTTTCCATACACCATATTTGAGAGCAGAGCTAATGAAAATGCAGTCTTATTCCTGATGACGGATACGCGGACATTAAAGAATACAATCAGGAGCTCGAGGCGTTGGGCAACCCTAAATGGTTCGGGGTACCATGGCTTTTCGCCGAATGCTACCTATACCGGTAATTCATCCCACAACTTCAGCATGCAGGAAACAATGCCAATGAGCACAAGATAGACGCATAAGCTCCTTCTTCTACCTTTCACAAAAGTGGAAATCATACGACCTCTTCGCCCGCCAAAAAATGTCTACTTTCAAATCCTCCCGCCCCGCCGTCCTCGAGCTGGCCGGACGCTACAAAGACATAGTCACGGAGCTAGAGTCTAAGCACACACTCAAAGGCGCAAAAACCAAAGAAGAGCTGGAAGCCGCAGAAAAGATCCTCTTCATTGAAATGTGCGAGATCTGTCTTTGGGGCAACGCCACCGATCTCTCCCTCCTGACCAACCTCTCCTACGAAGATATCCAGAAACTGCAGGGCACGGAAGCCCGGAAGGCGTCCGAGAAGAACATTGTGGTCAACGATCTTAACGCTGCCTTCTCCGTACTCTATGAAGGCCAGCGAGCCGGAAAAACAGAACGCCGCGTCGACATTATCCTCGACAACGCCGGCTTCGAGCTCTTCGTCGATCTGATATTGGCCGGTTACCTCATCTCCTCCGGCCTCGCCACAGAGGTCGTGCTGCACCCCAAACGCATCCCCTGGTTCGTTTCTGATGTGGTACCGAAAGACTTCGCAGATCTCATCAATGCGCTCGCGGACCCACAAGCTTTCTACAGCACCCCATCCGAAGACGATAAGCACACAGGAAAATCACCCCAACCCCTCTCCGATATCGAAGTCGGCAATCTCAGCTTCCTCTTCCGCCACTGGAGCACCTTTCACGCCGAAGGACAGCTTCTTATCCGGCCGAACGGCTTCTGGACCGAGGGAGGGAGCTATTGGCGTCTCCCTACTTCCAACCCGGCGCTGTTTGAGGATTTGCAAGACAGCGAGCTTGTGGTTTTCAAAGGAGATCTTAATTATAGGAAATTGACTGGCGATGTAAATCTTCCATTCCCAAAATCCCCTTTTCACAACTCTTACTCACATCTTACCAGGCAATGTGGTCCCCAACAACCCCTTTCTCCGAAGCCATCGGCCCACTTGGGCCAGGCTCCGGCCTCCGCATCCTCGCGCTCCGTACGTGCAAAGCTGATGTTATTGTCGGGCTGCCGATCGGTGAGGATGAGAGGCTCAGGGCTACCGATGGCGGTGGAGGGGATAGTGGGGCGAGGAAGTGGGCCTGGAGTGGGAAGTGGGCCGTGGTGCAGTTTTCTGATCAGAAAACTTGATCACATTGAACATCCTGAGCATGGCGTGCTTGGAAATGTGCGTATACATCAAATTAGACTAGTTATGTACTGGGATGAACGCATCAATGATGCCAGACTTCTTCTATTCATTTCTTACCGACACAAAGTAGATAGGGTGATCTTGGGCACTGGTCCTCCTTGCGATCGGTGAGAGCGGTCGAGGTAGTACACTCGTGCTACCCTATTTTGACCTGTGATGCGTTTCGTTTGCCTATAGGCTGCGTCCCGCGGTTGATCCGCACGGTCGTCCTAAACCGCTCAAATGCTTCTATCTTAATAGTGTGGACATCGCTCCGCGCCCAAATCCGTAGCATTAGGATCTGAAGACAATGCGGACATGCCAAGGAGACTACTAGTTTCACGGCGTATCTGGGGTCGGTGCCATGAGCGCAAGGACTTCCGGGGCTGATTCAGGCGGCAGTGACCGACACGCGCCAGATCGGGCCTGCGTATCCTCTGTTCGTTTTTGCCAATCCCGAATACGCACGTTTATCTCGAATCCCAATGTTCATGAACAACCATGGCCTCTCACGTCCCTTCGTGCGCTTCCACAGCCGCAAACGGCAACTCCGTCCCAAACATCTTGAAATTGACCTCGGCCCGCTCACTGAGAAGATTCCTCTCCAGCTCATTCTTCCGCACCTTCAGCATCTCCTCCAACTCCAGCCCCAGGGTCTCCTGGGCGGCCGTCGAAAGCGTCAGCGCCGCTCGCAATTGCGTCATCTTATACCCTGCCTTCACGAGCGTGCTGTTCCACTGCGCGTCCAGCCAGACGGCGTACATGGCGAGGCCCCAGATGAACTGGAGTATGACGACGACGGCGGAGAGCATGGTTGAGAAGCCCCATTCGTAGGTCGGGTGGTTGGTGTCTGGCATGCAGATTGAGTTTTCTTGGACGTATGCATAGGGGTAACCGGTGTTGTTGTAGCAGTACCCTTTAGTGGCGTTGAGGTAGGAGAGAGTGTAGACTTTGTTGTCGATTGCTATGGTGAAATTGGCGCTGCCTGATTTGGGGTTAGTTTTGGGATGATGGGTGGTGTGGGCCACTCACAACTCTCATTTTTCGCTTCGAAAGCATTGTAGAACATTTGCGTGTTGTTTGTGTAGTTGAAGATGCCTGATGCAAAAGTTAGTGGCTAGAGAGACGGTAAGGTGTAGATAAGGTAAGGTTTACATTGGTCCTCACTCAAGGTGGGATAGTCTTGGATAAATTGGTAATAAGACATTTTCTGACCATCCGGAGCCGAACAGTTGCCTATTTTATAGATTAGAGGCGGTAATTTTGTTGAGCGTGGAAGTACGTACAGGTGTCTCTTCGGGGGAAGCAGAAGTTATCCCAACTGTTAATGATATCAATATGCACGCAACTCCCATTTTGTAAACCAAGCTGAGATCCGTCCAGGATGATGTTCGAGTAAACAAAATCATTAACGCTGACCATTTGCTGGCTTCCTTTGAGCGACACATATGGGACCGAAGAGCCGACATATCCCGTCATGGCGCTGAGGAGAGTCGGCAAAGACAAGACGTAGAGACTGGAGATGACCATGAATACAAATAACCAAACAGTACGCTTGCTCCGGTGTTTTCGCAGGTCGGCAATGAGTGTACCGATAGACGCCAGGCTCGGGCCTTCTAGAGAGATGTTGGTGAAAGACCGATAGGGCGCAGGATGTCGTTCGATGGCTCTGAATAGAGCATCCGTGAAGACAACGTAGCTCACCCACCACGCAAGCATCTGCACGCCCCTTCCGACAACGAGATCCCAGATGATATCAATGAGCTTGGCCAGCGGAAAAGGCATGGATCCAAAAGTAAAGTCGACAACAAACAGGCCCTGGATTCCTGACACTGTTGAATTTGAATTCTGCGTAATGCCCCACGGCCCGCAACTCATATCTTTGCTGCTAAAAGGACTTGAGGCCATACTATCATAAATACCGAAGACTGATGCAAACGGCGCGACGGCGAGGGAGAGGAGGAGAGAAAATGCCATGATTTGCTTCTTTGTCGGTCGGACTTTTTTCATCATTGGAACGAAGCCCTGCTGGGAGATGGAAGAGACTTTGTTGACAATCGGTATCGTCTTTTGTCGAACCATCTGGTATCTCTGCGTCCACGGCCCTCTGGTCAATTGCTGCCTGACTTTCTCATCCTTCAAAACGTCCCCGTCCCATGTGGAATGGTAGCTGGGCGCGCGGTCCTTGAAAGGGTCGATGGGGCTGTAGGTTCGATCCATGGTCGCAAGTCTCTCAAGCATTGCGACGACGTGTATTGGCGAAAGTTGAAGTTGAATCGAGGAACATCTCTGGCGGATTACATCAAGTGCTGTCGCGCCTTGGTCAATGTAATTTATATTCATGGCGAGCTTGCGGCGCAGCATGCATTCCCTGCCCCTGTTGTTTCAACTAGGCGGAAACTGGTTCGAATGGAGTTCCAAATGTGGTGTTCCGGCCCCCCCAGGCCAGAGATTTCGGAAGAACTCAAGACCATGATCCCAGCGCTTAGAATCATTTGCCTCAAAAATTATGCTATTTCGATGAATAATTGGTAGGTGGAACAGTGCCACGGGCTCACAGGGGGGTGGAGTTAATGTTATTGCCCATGCCGAACATTATTAATGGCCAAGATCGCCAACCTCCTTCGATTGAAGAACCATTGCGTCAAAGAAGTTACGAAAATAAAGATATCAATTATTGCGATGTTCCAAGGTAATCAATTGATAGATACTGAATGTATTGATGAAAAGTTGACAGTACGGTTCATCCCTATCCCATACTGTAGCTTGAGGCTACACGTGACGCCATGCGCCGCTAAAAATAGAGGATCTGCTTCTTAGCAAGTCTGAAATTGCTCTTTATAGAAATGCATCATTCCCAAAGAGATATAATGATACATCACGCTCTTCATAGTTACTATCGTCCAAATTATTCCTACATGCAGCGGCTGGGCTGATTATGCATACAAGAAAGGTTCAAACCCAAACAAATACTACAGCGCCCACTCGTCTTTATTGTCAGCTTTCGAAACGAAAGGCTCATCGATCAGTTTGACAGCCATCTCACTGCATAAGACACTGCATCAAAATATGTTAGTTCATAATCGTGTTTAAAAGTTCGACTAGGATGCCGAAAAGGACTCACCAGGCAGATCCAACCAAAGCGTCCAGCTCTCTGATCGCATTCTCTCTCTTCGACCCTACACTAACCCCCTTGCTGACCTCCATCTGTAATTCTTGGATTCTCCTACCCTTCGCGATACCTGCTATCTCGACAACCTTTTTGCCAAGACAGTCGCTGTGGAACGCGTGCTGGCAGGGGAAGACAAAGAATTGGCGCGCGAGGAGCGGTAACGAGCAAACGTAGCAGCGTTCGCCAGGTTCGACAATTGCGTATCGCTGCTCAAGGGCTTTGATATCCGTCTTGATGTGTGCAGCAGTTTCTTCGCTCTCGTCCATTTCTTGGCGCAATGTGTCGATTTGGCGAGAGTATTCTTCCAATGCGGCGCATATTTCCTCCTTGAAATCGTCAATGACAACGAAATCAGGGAAGAAGGGAATCAAGTCCTCGATCCGAAGAAGATCGCATCGCTTTAGGAAGTCGATGGCCGTTTTAATTCCCGAGCTTTGCGAAATCACCTTCTTTGCCACGGCAAGCCACAGCTTTTTCCGCAGTGCGGGGTCTGTGTCGGAACGATCAGCTACAGTGCTGGCGAGCTCAACTTCGTCGTACTTCAGTGCCAGATCAACTGCTTGCACGTATTGCTGCATTGAGCTGTAGATATGCACGCAGCTTTGAACACGCTTGTGTTGGATGCAGAGACGTAGTGCAAAGTCGGCATCGTAATTTTGTTCATTGGCGTATGATTGAGATTCGAGATACGATAGTAGGGCGGATTCGTCATTGGTCGGATGAGAGGCATAGATGGAAATAAGAGTATTGTGTACGGCGGCATCCGTAGATTGGTGCTGATTGATTTCAAAGAGAAGGTATCGTACTGCCTGGTTGTGATTGAGCGGGACTTTAGTGATCCTGTTATAGTTCAAGAAGGCGGGTATAAGTTTTCGTGCATCGAGATTAGCCTGCCTCATCATAATCTCGACGAGATCTACAGGGACGTCTGCCATCAGCACGCTGCTGTATTTGTAGAAAATCTCCGGGTCTGTCTGCTTTTTCAGAACGCCAAGTGACTCTTGCCATCGCTCCCTCTGGACCCAATATGCGAGAACGTAATTATAGTCGTTAACAACAGTGGCAAAGAAAAGCAGCTCCTCTTCCCGACCATGGCTGCTGATGATCTCGTAAACGGTCTTTCGATCCAGATCAGCTTTGTACTTCGTGGCAAATTCCTGAAACTCTCGCCGGCACATAGATAACTGGTCTTGGCTTTCAGCCGTGTTCAGGCTTTCGGATAGCTCGGCTTTTGTGGTAATTGTGTCGTCTAGCGTGTTCAGTTTGGCCATGTAAAGCTCTATTAACCATGTTGCCAGCATAACTCTCTGCATAACAGATGATTTCTTCATCATTGAAAGCTTTGTTAGCAGGTACTTCCGTAGCGCATCTTGCTCCCCCTTGTCGATGAACGTGAGAGCCACTTGCTCAAATGGTTTAGTACTTCTTCCATACACCGCAGCTGCTTCCATATACTGGCCTTTCCCAACCAGATAGTCACCGGAAGCTGTAGCTACGGCATCTTTCTGCGCGGACGTCTTTGCGAATTGAGAGGCTGCCTCAAAGTGTTGTGACTTGAGCATGATTTTCCAAATATCTCTATTCTCATCCGTGACAACGATTTCAAATATCTCCTGCGTGGTGAAAAGCCAGTATGTGTTCTTCTTCACGTCTGCCACCAATCCGAGAGCGCTTTGGCCGGGCTCCAGGACAACTTGATCCAGTATGACTGTATCGTCCAGCCTATTGATGGCCACAATTCGACCTTCTACGAGTTGAAGAATATGCCATTGGCTAAGTATCATAGAAGTTACTGGATCCTGAGTTTTACGGGAACGACCCCCCGCAGTTTGTGAAGGCGGTATCTGCGATCTAGGCAGCATTCTCGTTTCCGAGAATACCCTGTTGCCTAAATCGGAAGTATCCGTGGAGGTGAGAAGTTTTCCGTGTAGTACGCCTTGCGAGGTCAGCCACGCAAATACCCTCTCTGAACCAGCGGGGTCCGAGGAAGGCGTATCATGAGGCTCCGGGGAGATAGCTAACGCCGAAGGTGCCCCAGAAGAGACGTTTGAGACTTCATGAATGGTAGGTGATTCGCTTTCAAAAAGCTTCGAGAAAATAGATCCACTGCCTTCGTGTCCATGCCGCCCAATTTTCCCCACGAAGTGTAGTAGCCTAGAAGGAGTCCCAACAACCACTCGCCGGAGGTCAGACTTTCCAGCTATCAAGTCTGTCCATAACCCAGTGACTGGCCCATCAGATGTTTTGTACACTGCCTTCAGATATCTCTCTTCCCGTCTATAGAATTCCGCAGACGGCTCAATGTAAACCTCATAGATATTCCCGTCTGACGCTCCTACAAGAATCTCTCTCGTGGACGCGGTAGGCTGCGATGGGTTCCAAGATATACTTTCAATGGCGACGCCTTTTAGCCGCGATAGAGCTTTCGGTGTTCGAGATTGGGTATGCAGGTAATAGTTCTCCGCAAGGGTGGTGGTGATAATTAAATGTGATGCGGAAGGGTCTAAGAATAATCGTCGAATTATTCCAATCTCGCCGGGCTTCTTCGGCAGGTCGATATCTTAGAATAGTTAGGCCAACAGTTCTTCCTCGATTTTACTGAATATAGAGGAGCTCTACACACCATCGATATCCGCGGGGCTGTCCAAGTCTATTCGCAAAATACGTCCTGTTGAAAGAGCGAGGATCAAGACATTGTTCGCAACCTCCGCGGCTACAAAGTCAGAAGATATAGCAAATTGGAGAGAGACCCGCTCAATATTGAACATCGGTAGAGCAGCATCCAGGTCCTGGAGGTTGCTGGTGCTTGGAGCAACATAACCAGTGGACGTATCGAATGCCATAATGGGAGGCAGGCTGAAGGTTTCCACGGATTGGTTTCTTCGGTCATGAGTCAAGCATAGCTCTCCAGGGTGGAGGTCCGATTAGGTTGCGCGAAATGTCCATAATCTTCGTATTGCATTCAAAGAATGGTGATGCCTCCCAAAAGACGAGGAGCTCCGCATGGCGAAGCTCAGGCCCTTTCGGCCTTGGCACTAATGTCGTTGAACCCAAGGCCAAAGCTTCCACCTCGAAGGTTCCTTGCTATAACAAACAGCTCCACCTATGCTGCTACTGATACTGTACATCTTGTGCCTCTAATACAGCATGGAACTCCTTCCCTAACTTAGCCTTTGGCCTTCTACTAAGCAAATCACGACGCAAATTGACTGGTGCAAGTGGCTGTAAATATGACGAGAGTGAATTCTCGTGGGCAATATTCACTAAACATTTCAGTAAAGCTTATCAAAGCTGGCCGTGGAATTCGTCACTAATTCAACTCCTATTTCCAACATATAACCGTTCCAGCAGGCTCACATCTCGCCCGGGTGGGTACTTTCTACACCTTTAACACCGTCCTCACTCTAAATCGCTTTAGCGGGCCTTGCTGCACACCTCTATAGAGAATTAATTTCGCCAGCAGAACCCACTCTCAGGTGTACATGCAACTTCCTCAACCAGAATGCCACCCCCATCCTCATCTACGATTGGAAATCGCGTTAGCTTTCTGTATCTTCCAGCTCTAGGTCAGAAAATTTGGGTTTACTTCATGTCTTAGCACCCTTGACACAACCATTGTAACAATCAAGGTGAGACTAGAAGCTCAACCTTTCCACGTTCATAAGGAGCTTGTCTGCCGATTTTCAGACTACTTTCGTGGTGAATTTAAGGGTTCCTTCCAGGAGGCCTAGGAGCGCGCCAGTCTTTACGATGTACCGGAGAGAATATTTCGACTCTTTCTCCAATGCGTCTACTCTCAAGTCACCGCATGCTATAGCGGCAGTAACCACACAAAACCCTTTCAAGAGGCGAAGACTAGGAAGTCCGAGTCATAACATACCCAGGACAGCATTGATGAAACCGATGTGACCATCCCTACCCAGTATAAAACCAAAGATATTGAAGCCGATGAGTACGCAACCGACCAGACTAGATCCGAGCAGAGCAAAGAGTGCCGCCGGCTATTAAATGCAGCCCTTGACCTCTTCGTCTAAGTATTATTGATCCTGTTTCGATTCGAACGTCATATGGTGGAGCCCACCACTGGATACGGAGAAAGACGAGAGACACGTTGGTCGCCTCTTACTCGGGAATTCATTGTCGAGTTCATGTTGATGAACACTCAGGGAGCTTTCGCTAGCGAGGATGACCGGGAAGAACTTAATACTAGGAATGAGGACCCTTGCACATATCGTGAACATATGGGCTTCACGGACGAGGATTAATGCCAGCTATGGTCGTGGCATGACGACTCTATCCTGAAGAATCCGCAAGAGGCTTGCGAAAGCAAGGCTATAGACGAGGAGGAAATCTGAGGTATTTTGGAATGTCTGTACAAGCAGAAAGACAAAATCGTGGGAAGACATGCATTTGCGCACCTTCTTGAGGCGTAACTTAGCGATGCGGATATTCCATGCAAGCAAGCCCCGTACAGAAGGCTAGTGGGGTCAGGGTCAGAGGGACTTTGGTTCGAAACAAGCTACAACACTTAGTAGATGTTGAAATTTGCTAACTCCCTAATTCTCCATCAAATTTTATTTTCATCAAATCGTCAATGTCATTCTCTATAACGATTCACCTCATACAAACCTCAACACACTCATCAAGAACGGGGTCCTTCCCGCATACTTTTATTGTCTTCATTCCTCGATATTCCTAGGACCTCTCTTTGTTGTATCACCATGCTCTATCTAAATCATTCGGGAGATCTCCTTGGGTATGCCTGTCTTCTGTACTTCTTTTCATTTCACTTTCCAAATAGAGACTGAAGAGCCCCGAGCTCATCAAGACCAGTGTATCCCTCTCCACCTGCAGAATCAGCATAAACCGCGCATCCTCACTCTGCTTCGTCCCTAAGCCGAAGAATTGTCATATCAATACTAGACCTTCCGAAATCGCCTTGCTCCCTAACCGGATCTCGTAGTTTGCCTTTCTCAGATTACTGTTGAACCGGCTGAGGTATTTTCCTTCACTTGAGAATTCCAACATGCCTTCCGTCAAGTTCCTCCCAGCTTATGAAGTGTCGGGGTCCGTCAGAGAATACCTTTTGAGAGAGCTGGGAGCTGCTAAAGCCGCGAAGAGAATGTCGATGCGGAGGACTCTGGATTTAGAAACTAACATGTTGCTTTGCTAGAAGGATTATTTGCGCGTGTTGGAGGAGAAGCAAAGTGCTTGGTAGTGAGCAGACTCTGGATCAACGCTGCAAGGAATGGACGATTATTCGCACGACTCGTTGACCAAGTGATATCGAAAGGATGTTAAGATTGCACATCATCTAGATGGGCAATTAAAGTACTGCACCTACTTTCCTTCCAGTATATGCACGCGCCCCCATGGCCCGAGATGTTCACGCCACCTCACCAATTCGCCAACTGCATATGTAGGCCCTCATCCTCTTCGCAGTCCGAAATTCCTCTTCTTCGCAACCAATTCTGGCCTTTGCCCATCTCAATCACACTCCCTCACTCAACCCCAGCAACGAACTCAGCCAGTAGGATACCAAATAAACCCCATCCCACCCAGAGCCAAAACCCCCAACCAAACCGCCGCCATCCAATGCTTCACCGCCGAACCCTCAATCCTTACCCTCGGGCTCTGCACCAGCTCCTGCCTTGTCACGCCGAGAACCAAGGCAATCTCGTCCAACTCGCTTTCATATCGGGCGTCACGCTCTTCGAGCTCTCGGAGGGTTGGCAGATCACGACCAGAGTCGTACCAATGGCGGCGTATGTTGTGGATCTCGGTTCGAGCGAGGCGTTGTTTGTGGAGGAGTTTTTGCGCGTAGGGCCAGAGGTCGGGGGTTGGGGGTGAATGGGGTGGTAGGGGCGGAGGGAGAGTGGTGAGAGATTCGACGTCTGTGGAGGCGGCGGGGTTGAGCACTTGAAGGGGGCAGTTGCGGCCGGTCATGGTTATTGACAGTTGGTGTTTTGATGGTGTGGAGTGATGGTGTCAAGGAAGCTTCGAGGTAGAGTGGATTGTGAAGTTTGATGCAGTGACAAAGGTGCCAAATGTGAATGGTGAATGAAAGTCTTCCGTGGTCTATGGCACCATCCTTCCTAATTCACAAGAAAAGATCATGATTGCTGACCAAAGCAGGCCAAACTCAGACCTCACCTGCGACTTCCGGATTGAGGGAGATGGTTCGAGTCCATTGATGTATCTGCGGGGCTACGAGAAAACAAGAAATATCGCACGGCGAGAGCTAAATTGAACAGTCTTCTTGTACTCTGACGCTGCGAGTTGATCATCGCAGAATTGTCAAGAATTGTGTGTTATTCAACTCCCATTGTTCTAAATACAGCAGATGTCTTCATGAGCTCTACAAATCAACCTCAGCACAACATTTGTCATTGCGCACACTCCATTCTATATTCACAATCTGATCAGAACGTCGACTGAAAGGCTCATCCACCAGGGCATCCGTTATGTGGATCATGTGACCAATGAGAGCTGCAAATGCAGTAAGTAATATAACCATGAGTATAACGAGGATAATGATATAGGTAATCGTCGTCATCAGAGTCAGACCATTCATCTCAGTTGTCATCGTCCTCGAAGTCGCCAAAAATGCCGTCCACCGGAATCCTGTTGCGTCTCTCACGAAGATCTGAAATGGAGGGCCACCCGTAGATCTCAACGAGCACCATAACCGCTTGGGGCTTCACGACGGTAGCGACCTGTACGGCCTTTAGGACAGCACCGACCGCCTTGACTCTCCCTCTCCTCCGTCTCTTCACTCCCTTCCTCTCTTGCCTCGTCCTCAGAGTCGTCATGTTCCTCTTGCGGATGCCGCTTGCCCCTGACTCCTCGATCACCGCGTGTTGGTGGACAGCGGGGCATGGTTGTGATGGCTGTAGTATGTAGTGTTTGATTACTTGGAGATATGGTCTGTTGAAGAGGCGGCAAGGTAATAGCATCTGTGGTTAGGAATTCGAAGTTATGTGATTGTAAGAAAAAGTTGTGAGAAGGCAACAAAAAAAAAAGGAGGAGGAAGGAAAGAGTTGGCCCTTTTATAGTTTCGTGTAGTACGAGGCACGCAATGACTGTAAGACGTGGCTCGAAACGCCGAAATACTATGTGTGAAGGCCACTGATTGACGCAAGAAAGGGACAGGTAGGCATGTTAATGTGTTAACGAGGCGGCGGACAGGGGCAATTATGCCAACGGAGGAAAAGAATAGTGAAGCCTCAAGGACTACGCAGAGAGTTAGCTATGGTGAGAAACCAATAGAATCGTGTCATAAAGCCTGCTGGCATGCAGTGGCCAGCGAGAAGCAGCCTATGGAAGCTTCAAGATCATGAAGAGAATGAGGTATTGTAGAGATTGAATCGAATTTTGGCATTCAGCCAGCTAGTATTCAGAGACCACGTTCGAGTACAACAACATCAACCAAAACACCCAATCGACAATCGAGTAATACCTTACATATCCTCCTACACCTCCCGCCAAACGTACCGTGTCCTCCAAACTCCCCATACCCACCCCCCGCATACCCACTGCCCGTATACCCACAATATCCCTCATAATTCCGAAGACCCCCATACTCACCCTCTCCCCACCACCCCTATCCTCCCACCCGACAGACTTCCTGATGAAGCTGGGCCCCTACTAACGCAATCAATAGCATCCTGTACAGGAACTTTCGATACGGATTCTTCTGCGAAGTTCTGCGGCATCCAGTCTTCTGAAAAGCCGGCTTGTAACACAGCGCGCACGAGGTCTTCGCGCATGCAGTTGCGGTTGCGGCGGATTGATATTAAAGCAGACGAGATGATTAGGCCCCATATGCATAAAGTCTATAGTAGTGAAATGACTACTTCGCGTACCTGTTTCTGAGATTCCTTCGGCGGTGTTGTATTCTTGGGTGTTGGTTTGTGTTGATTTGGAGAACGCTTAGCCAGTTTGAAGTTTGTTTGATACGCGTAAGACGGCAAAGTTTGATATTTTATAGGAGATTCATAATAATAAGAGAGTGTGCGGAGAGGAAGACAAGGAAGCTGAAATTTACAGCGCTTACAGTTTTTAAATACTTGGAGATGCGTGGTACCATGGCCGTCAAGAGATATGAACTATCATGTGAGCTTTCTGGGAGTGAAGGGCCGAAATGGTGGGTAAGGATGAAGTGCAATATAATACCACAAGCCTCTGGTCCAATAGTATGTGTAGCCGGATGCTTGTGTTAGGTGCAGCTTTGAGAAGCTCACCCTGACTGCACTGGATCCTCGTCGCCATTCTGATCGTATTCCATCGGTTCCGAACTTAGCTCTTGAACCAGTCCCTAATTTGTCAGTGGACCCAGAGTGTGGGCTGGATTCCGCAAGGTGAAATTATCGCTGCGTATTCAGGTCAAGGATTCTTCAGCTGCGTAGGCAGATATTAATTTCCATCAACAGCTAGAAATCATTTCAGCCTTGTCGGTGGCAGTGCATTAAAGTGAGTTCAGGGGAAAATCTGGAGCCGGGATAGGAAGTGTAAAGACGAGGCCTGGAAGACTGGTCAGTACCAAGGAAAGTCGACAGATTATCTCCCCATATCTGCTCTATATCATCGCCATGTTGTTAGAAGCGGTCGATTGATATGAAATACGTGCCATAGATTGGCGCACTGAAAGAGGTTAGGCTTGCCAAGTATTTACCCTTTGGGAATCGGCCTCTCCCGCAGGTTCCCGCCAGCTCAGCCTCACTTGGGAAGCTTGACTCATGTAGTTACGACGGTAGATAACAGCATGGGAATCTCTTCAGGTACTTATAGCAGGTGCTGCCCTTGTAGCGGAAATATGCTGTCCTCAAGCCTTCTCTTTCGGCCCCTACCTTCTTGACGCAGAAGATTGCTTAAAAACTGCTTACGAGCTTATCGATCTTAACAATTTCAAAAAGTCTGTCCAGAATTATCTATCTTTATTCCCTTCGACGGTGCGATGCTGCTACTGCATGCCCAAACTGCCCGTCTCGAGCTTCGCGAGTTCACCATAGACGATATAGCAAATATATATGCTCTCGAATCCATTCCCTCGGTCGCCCGATATCAGAAATGGCCACCTCGCACATGGCTCGAAGCCGAAGACGTCATCCGGGAGATTGTTGATGATCAGAAATCGATACCACGAGAGCATTTCGAGCTCGCCGTGTGGCACGGCCGCACTTTCATTGGGCGTGTTGGAGCAAACGTAAAGGATGGACAGGCATCGCTCTGGTATTCATTTATGCCTGCCTGGAACGGGAAGGGGTTCGCAACGGAGGCAATGAAGGCCTTCATCTCGCTACTAGGCCCTGTGAGGTTGAAAATCGAATGCGATCCGCGGAATACTCGGAGTTGGAGGCTGGCGGAGCGGTTGGGTTTTGCAAAGATACGGTTAACGGAGAAGGAATTCGTGTGCAAGGGAGAGTGGGTAGGCTCTTTGGTGTACCAGAAGGAACCGCCGCCACCGCCATGTTTAGAGACGATTGAAGAGGATGAGGAGAGTTCATGAGTGAATATATGCTGTTGCTATTAGACTTGGTTCGAGATAACAGTGGGTATGGTGCAAGGCGTCTGTGATGCCATTGCAATGGCACAGCCATATCACTTTCTTTTTCAACTCCAAGGCGTAGTCGAGCTTTTCCACTGCCATGATTGCTCGGATCAGCTTCGCTCTCGCGTTTAGTCTCAGCTCCGAGATGCCTTGGTAAGATAGATGGAGTCCGTTTGATGACGAAGTTGGAAATTCGAAATTATATTCTCTCCCAGAGACTGCGTAATCCATATAAGCATCCGCATCCGGGTTCCAGCACGCCGTTCCACGCGTCTTGTCTGACGATCACGTGCTCGCTAAACGCGGAATCTCAACCATGGAGACCCAGGGTTCTCATGGGAGAGCTTACTAAAAATAAACAGGGCTGATTCGGTATCAGATGGGAGCCTTCTTCGAAGCCAAGGCTAAAAACACAGCATGAATCTATTAAAATTTCAATTTGACTGTAGGATTGCTAATCATTGCAGCGGCATATCCTCACCAGGCGCATTTACACATCAATTCAGCCGCAGTCTATTCACCGGATGCACCAGAATCCCGAGATCCCTGTGCGTACTAGCGTGATACCAAGCTCTTTCCAAAAAGCCCAGTTCGTAGACCCCTGCAACGCGAATGAATCAGGTCAAACAACACTCGTGGGCGGAGGCTCAGCTGTGAGGCTGGAGAGTGTCAACGCAAACCTGCACTTCCGACCTCGTATACTCCCTCTTTTCTGTCTTTCCTCGACGCAGACTGCTACCTGCATTACTGTCATTACTACAACGCCTCTAGCATAATACTCGCCTTTCCTACGCATGCAAGAAATCTCTTTTCCCGTACTGTTTTTACGCTGATATACGATACCTCCTTACGGCCTCGTACTCGCGAGCTGACGCTCTTGAATTTCCTACTACTGGCCGGCAGAGATGAAGATCCCGCAGAGCTACATCCAGAAGTGCAAGGTAGTTGCGCACGTATTCCAGGGCCTGCTCATCTTCATTGCGGGCTGCATTACCTTGTCCATCTTCACTAAAGATGGTGTCACTGGTGGAGCGTCGAAATGGTTCTTCGCTCTGGTAAGATACAATTGATTGCCTTTACACGATCCGGAAATTGCTAATTCAAGTGTGTGAACAGTGCTTCCTAACCATCCCCGCCCTAATCTACCTCGTCATGGTTCCCATGTGGAGCCGCGCCCAGAAATTCGCAAACGCGTATGCTTTCATCGCCGTGGATGCGTTGTATACACGTACTGAACTCCCTCTACCCCCTTCCAACATACCTAAACATGCCATTTACAATTGCATCGCTGACGAATTTACCCCTGTCCAGTCTTCTGGTTCTCTGCCTTCATCTCTATCGCCCTCTGGAACAGCCAAGGGATCCGGCAAGGCGCCAAAGACAAGCACATAGACGAGAACTCGGGCAACTGCACCACATTTGCCTACGGACCGGAAGACAAATGCAAGCTTTCCCGCGCGACTTTCGGTTTCGGTGTCCTAATCTGGTACGCTGCCTCCCCTTCGCCCTCCCAGTACCCTCAATCACGGCCAGATAACACTCTCATACTAACACATCGACAACTTACAGGCTCCTCTTCATGATCACAACCTTCATATCCTCTTATTACCTCATTAAATTCCGCAAAGACGGCGTCCTACCCTACATATCCACCAAGTCCTACAACCCCTCCGGCGGCGACCACAGCCTAGAAGCGAACAAAGACAACGCCTGGTCCGCCGACACTCACGATATTGACCACCTGCACCGCGAGTCCGACGACGACGACACCCGCACCGAGCGCGGCGGTAACCAAGAAGAGGACGAGTACGCCCTGCTGCACTCAACGGACACGGATGAGGGACGCCATCCGGGTAGGCCGCTGAGCTGGGGAGAGGATAGGAGGTATAGCGCGCAGGCGCCGGCGCCACCGTATGCGGAGTATGAGCAGCATCAGACGAATGCATTGAGCCCGGGGGGGTATGAGGAGTATAGAAGGCCCGGGGTTGGGTTGCAAGGGCAGGGGAATTATAGTTTTAGTGGGGGGGATGTCCATCGGTAATGGAATGGAATCAGGGTAGGGTTTGATGTGCATTTGGGGAGGGTTGCGAGGTTGGTTCGGGAGAATGGGGCGGTGGAGGGTAGGGAGACCAGGATGGAGTTTCTTGGATATTTATACTGCTTGGTTATCTCTGGCGCTTAAGCGATGAGCTGTACTGAATTTCTGTCTTTTTCGCAGCCGTATATCCGTGTTTTTGGGAATGTTGATAGAGTGAGAGGGAATGGGATAGGTTCATTTTGGTTGTATAGTCAATTTTGTCATCTATAACTTAGGGTAGTAAAATAATCTCGTCGGAGTCGATACCGCAGATTCCCCATTTTGAAGTGATTGGTCTGATTATTATCCTCGAGATTGAGATAGAAAAGATGTTGGGATGAGGCAGGAATCGGATGGAAAGTATTGGATTGAGAATTATTGGACGCCTAGTGCCACTTTAGTCAAGTCGTCAACCTTTTGGATTCGCAAATCGGAAAAGGCGAAACTCTGAGTAGACACGCAAAAGGCAAAGAATTTCGATGCTGACAATACACGACGGTCTGTGGTGTAAATGCTAGTAAAGAGAACTAAAATGGAACTTGTTTTACAGACGATCTTGTGGCGAGGTTTGGAGAACCAGATATGTTGGTTGAAGTGCAAACTTCGTCCCTGTCTTCCCTATACGGTCGACTCTTGATATAAAGGGTTTAATCTATGCAGACAGTTTGGATTATTATATCGAGGTTTTCGTAATATCGAGAAGTCTTGGTAGTTTATGTAAACAAAATTACACTCAGAAGAGGAAGACGGCAAGGAATGACTATCATTTCGTAAGCGCCAAGCAGTAGTTTTATTGGTATGCAATTCTGCGCACACAGAAATCCGTAACGATACATCAAATATCGGGAAACAGGGGTGTTTTGTATGGAAATTCAATTCAGCCAGGCAGAACCAGTTATTATGTCGAGGTCATTGCTAAACCGGGAATCGTTATAACGAGGCTCGACCGTAGTAGGTTGATGTCTGCGGTTGAGGAAACGAGGCGTATTGCAGGGTCAGAAGAGACTGACATCGGTACATTCAGCCTTTGACACGAGATAGGTCTTCTTTCTTTCCAATGCATACTCCTGGGGATATAGAGTGGAGTGTAATGTTATAGGTACTATAAAGTACATGCCATGGCGAGGCTGGTGGCTGCATGATGATGTGCAGGCAGGCAACGCCGTCGAAAGCTTGCCAGTTAGTAAGCGGCACATATCGAGTAGCGATCACAACCACAGCGCACAAAAGACATCGCCATATGTTTGACCATGTCGCATTCGATGACATTGATATAATAATCTAGCACATGCGTTCGCTACGAAAAAACAACTCCTTCCTCTCTGCGCCGTCCATGATAACACCCATCTCCGGCCGCGCCGCATAACCACCTCCGCAGCCATCCCGGAACGCCTCCACCAAAGGTCATGATCATTCCTTCACCTTACGATGTTGCCGGCTCAGCAACCTCCACCATCTACGGTCCGCCGACCCCGACTCCGTCGTCGATTATCCCCGGCATCGGTGGAGAGAACTGGTCGTCGCTAATCGGTATCGTGACGGCGATTATCGGCAACATCTTGATCTCTTTCGCTCTGAATATGCAGCGTTATGCCCATATACAATTGAATCGGGAATGGGAAGAGATGGAGCGGCTACGAAAAGGACAGAGCAAATCATACGGAACGAATCAGGAGACTGTTGCGGAGGAGAGGGCAAAGGCGAATCTGGCACCTAGTTATAGTCCACCCCAGCATGCGGGTTATGGGAATGAAGAGGAGGACAGGGAAGATGAAGGATACGGACATGTTGCCAGTGAATCCGATCCGCTTATTCCGTCGATGTCTCCTGTTAACGGCCGTCTTCGGTCTCGTCGCGCCTCCCGCACATGCTCCGACACTGCGGCATCAAGATCTGCGGCCAGCTCGCGCGCTGAAGCTGCCTTCAAACAGAAATCCTACCTTAAATCTCCATACTGGTGGACCGGCATCGTCATGATGACAGTTGGCGAAGCTGGAAACTTCCTCGCATACGGCTTCGCGCCCGCTTCCATCGTCTCCCCGCTCGGCGTCGTGGCCCTAATCTCGAATTGTATAATAGCACCTTTCCTATTGAAGGAACCGTTCAGGAAGCGTGACGGCTTGGGAGTTTTTGTCGCCGTTGCTGGGGCGGTCACTGTCGTGCTGTCCGCCAGTAATAACAATCCGAAACTGGGCCCAGATGAGATGTGGGATCTGATTGGGAGGTGGGAATTCGAGACATATCTAGGGATTACAGTAGCGGTGATAGTCGGATTGATGCTAGCGAGTAACAAGTACGGTGGAAAGAGCATATTCATCGATCTAGGGCTGGTGGGCTTGTTTGGTACGTGGACAATCATCGTTAAGAAATGGCTCTTCGTGGTAACAACCCGTCAGCACGGTATAACTAATATCATGGCGTATAGGTGGATATACAGCTCTATCAACCAAAGGCGTGGCCTCATTACTCTCCTACACGCTGTGGCGCGCCATCACATTTCCCATCTTCTACCTCCTCACTGCCATTCTCATCTTCACGGCAGTCATGCAGATCAAATACATCAACCGGGCGCTTCAACGTTTCGACGCAACCCAAGTCATCCCCACGCAATTCGTACTATTCACATTATCCGTCATCCTCGGCTCAGCAATACTCTATCGCGATTTCGAGAAGACCCCCGGCGACGACGCCGGCAAGTTCGTCGGTGGATGTGCCATGACTTTCATCGGCGTCTGGTTCATCACCAGCGGACGACCGCGCGGCGGTGACGAGGACGAGGAGCAGCGCGAACCAGAGCCGCAAGACTCTATCAACCTCATCAGCGGCGAGCGCTACCAGGCCTCCTCCACAGACGGCCCCGAACACCTCGAAGCCGGCACAAGCTCTCGCCGCTCGTCAACCCTTCGTGCATCGTCACCTCCAACCCCTACAGGCCGCTCCGCCCGCGGCGACTCTCCCCCCGCCACTCCTGTCATACGACTAACCCCAGACGATACCACCGCTCCTCCAACACCTTCACCAGGAACGGACGGCGAGCCTTCGTCTTTAGCCTCAAACCCGTGGGATATCCCAGAAGCAGCCTCATCTCCCTCGCCCTCACCAATCCTCCGGCCCGCGCCCGCGCCACTAATAACAACAAACTCCATCCCCGTCCTTCCCTCCGAAACAAGTTACGCCCCCGCCTCAGCATCGACGCCTCGGCCCACGACGCCTCGCGGTCTCGCCGACGCCGGTGCCGTCGCTTCTCCCTCGACTGGCCCCCGGCTGCGCAGATCCGGCACCGCGGAGCGCTTAGGCGGCGATAGAGATAGAGATAAACTCGCGGCACGAAACTCGATCGCAGGACCTCTCCTCACGAGTCCGCTGTCATCGAGCCTGAGTGCTGTGGTTGCCGAGCTTAGGCGTGGGGGGAGTGTCAGGAGTCATCATAATGGGCATACAGGGAATGGGGAGTATACACCATCGAGGCGGCGGGAGTCGGCGGTCGTGGATGGAGAAGAAGAAGATGATGCGGGCGGTGACGTTAGAGAGAGGGCTAGGAGGGGGACGGATGGGGATGGGCATAGGAGTGGTGGGCGGGGTAGGAGTGTGAGTGGGACGTTGGGGGATTTGTGGAGGGGCATCCGGGGGAGTGCAGGGGCTAGTGAGGAGGACTTAGGGAGAGAGTGGGATGGTGGGGGGAGGTAGGTACATGGGCGATGTAGAGATGTATGTGATTTATCGGTATTTTCTTCTTTTATTTTTAGGTGCGAGGGGGAAGGCTTTTCTCTCCCTGTGTTTATGATGAGAGGGACTGGTTTGGATGCATTGTATGGCGTTTCTCTCATGTCCCACGCATCTCATTGAGTGAGTCGTTCAGCTCGTCTTTATTTTTTTTTTTTTTGGGAAACTCCCCTTTTTCCAGCACGTGAACTTCAAAAATACTTTCATATCCTGTTGCGCGATCTCTTTTCTCCGAATCTACGTTCACGCAGGAGGTTAGGAGATATCTGGTCAAATCCTCTCCCTTTTAAATACACCGTTTCCAATCCTTCGTCGTCCTGCATTTCCAGCAGCCCTACCCAGGCATAACCACCCAAGCCTCCCATTTCGAGGCCCGGTGGTTGGTGTTGTCCATAGTTTACACGTACACTTGCACTTATTTTTTTTTTTTTTT
>KV744994.1:0-28004 GCA_001692735.1 Lepidopterella palustris CBS 459.81
AAAAAAATCTCTCCCTCAAAGCCCGTTGAACGAGCCTTTAAAAATGTCCTCGAAACTCTTCACCCCCCTAAAAATTGGCCCCATAACTCTCTCCAACCGCCTCGTCATGGCCCCTCTGACCCGCTTCCGTGCCGACGACGCCCACGTCCCTCTCCCCTTCGTCAAAGAATACTACGCCCAGCGCGCCGTTGTCCCCGGCACCCTCCTCATCACCGAAGCTACCTTCATCTCTCCCCGCGCGGGCGGACTCCCCAACGTCCCCGGCCTCTGGAGCCCTGAGCAGCTCGTCGCCTGGAAAGGAGTTACCGACGCCGTACATGCCGCCGGCAGCCACATCTTCGTGCAGTTATGGGCGCTCGGCCGAGCCGCGAACCCGGCCGTCTTGAAAGCCGAGGGGGTGGGGGATGTAGTCAGTTCAAGCGCAGTGCCGATGGCCGAGGACGCTGCGGTGCCGCGCGCTCTCTCTGAAGCCGAGATCCAGGACTTTATCGCCGACTATGCGAAGGCTGCGAAAGCGGCGATCGAGCAAGCGGGGTTCGATGGCGTGGAGATCCATGGCGCGAACGGGTATTTAATTGATCAGTTCACGCAGGACACCTGTAATCAGCGGACGGACCGGTGGGGCGGCAGCATCGAGAACCGCGCGCGGTTCGGGCTGGAGGTCGCGAAGGCGGTGGTGGGTGCTGTGGGGAAGGAGAAGGTTGGTATTCGATTGAGTCCTTGGAGCCTGTTCCAGGGAATGCGCATGCAGGATCCGGTGCCGCAGTTTACGTATCTCATTAAAAGACTCAAAGAGCTAGGATTAGCGTACCTCCATCTTGTTGAGAGCCGGGTTTCCGGGAACGTCGACAGTGAGAAGAGTGATCGGCTAGATTTTGCGGTGCAGGCTTGGGGTGGGGTTTCTCCCGTTCTGATTGCGGGTGGGTTTAAGCCTGATTTGGCGAGGAGGGCAGTGGATGTGGAGTATAAGGATACGGATGTTGCAATTGTGTTTGGGAGGTTTTGGATTTCAAATCCGGATCTTGTGTTTAAGATTCAGAAGGGGATTGCGCTGGAGCAGTATGATCGCGCGTTGTTTTACAATGCGAAGGAGAAGAAAGGGTATGTGGATTATCCGTTCAGCAAAGAGTTCGTGGAGAGCAGAGGCGCGACGAAGTTGTAGATGGGTAGGGGTTTTAGAGATTTTGGACGTGATATGCAGCGGCATGTGGTTTTACAACATAGAGTAGACTATTATACCACATAGTTTTAGAATTCCAATTGGCAGGGAATAGTGCGTGCTTATTTTGTGATGTTTTAAATTGAACCTAGTCAACTGTATACAGATCGTAAGCTTCTAAATCGCCTTAGTTTTGCTGTTGGATAACACCACTGAATGAATCCTCCGTCCCCGTGTGAAGTTAGGGCCGTTGTTGTATATTTGATTCAGGTTTTCAAAATGGGCATGCCGATGTCCGATTCGTCGCTCATGACCAGACACTAAGATGACCAAAAATTACTGCTGAGCATATCTGGTAATATTGAAAATAGGTTGCAATCTGCCCTACTACGGCCAAAATGGAACACCCCGTAAAGTTCCATCAGTTTTGGCCTCCTGAATGGCCTCAACGAAATCAGCGAATGATAAAAGTTCCGATCAGCAGACTTCGATTTAGAGCATCTAATGATCGTCTCAGAATATAACGTCCAAAATTCACCCGATTATGCGCACCTCAGAACAAAGTTGGAATCGAGATTAGGACACTACCATGAAGCCAGCTAACATCATTTTTGCACAGATAATATTACCATTACCTGATTTGATCACAAGGACTTCAGGTGCATATTTAAAGCCTAAATATTGCCATCAACCGAATGCTAATTTCAACATCACCAGATAACAGCTCTACATTCTTGGCCATGGTCTGCATTTCAAATACTGATTCGCCTATGAGCCAAACGGTATTCCGCGGAAGACACTTTGAAGTCAGAGCTGTTCCATCTTGGAGCTCTCAACAATCGATTTGAATGGGATCTTTCTCTTATGTTATAATTCTGTGATGGTTTTTGTGCCGTCCGACGTTGTTCTGACATCCGGTGCTCGTATTCTGCATCCATCTACCGCCTGCTATTGAAATCTCTGCTTCACACAACATCACTCTGACGGCGCACAGATATTATTTCTGTCTTTTTAACTTTTTGCAAGGTAGCGATCCTAAGTCTCACGGCATAGTCTGAAAAGGTGAGATATAATATATCTTTCAGAACGTGCAGCGTTCCTTCCTTCTGCGATGAAGCCTAAAGTGCCCTCGATTCCATCCTCGGCGACTGCCAGCTTTTCCTCATTAAATGCTCACTACATTTATAGCCATGATTAGGTCTAGGTTGTTTGTCCGAGATATCTTCGGCTCCCAATTCGGTCTCTCACATTCTACAAAGAAATCAACCAATCAGCGATCACTTCGTTTTGCCCGCAATCTGCAGAACGAGCACAGACGATATCTATGCTTCAACTCCATCTCCATCATGGCCTCAACGAATGCCTCAACAGGTTCACCTCAATTAATTAATACCCGTTTTCTGATCATCTCAGACACTCACAATTCACAATTAGCTTCCGGCGAAAATGTCTACTGGTCGGCCTCCTCCCACCCTGTCCCTTTCCGCGAGCCGCTCCCCAAAGCAGATGTCTTGCTGCACTGTGGGGACTTGACTATGATCGGACTGATGGACGAGTATCAGAAGACCTTGGACATGCTGATGGACTGTGATGCCGACTTGAAACTTGTCATAGCTGGAAATCATGACATTTCTCTTGATGAAAAATATTATCGTCGCCGCGGTAAGTTGATGCATGCGCAGTGGGGCCACGACGAGAATTTGCCAGCTCTTGCGAAGGAAATGTGGACAGGGGAAAGGGCGAGGATCGCGGGCGTTATTTATCTGGAGGAGGGGACACATACATTCACGCTGAAGTCAGGCGCGAAGCTGAGGGTATGATTGAACCCTTGGGTCTCGAAATCCTGCATGAGCGTTAGCGATGATTGCTGATCTCGCCTCAGGTCTATGCCTCTCCTTACCAGCCTGAGTTCTGCGACTGGGCCTTTCCTTACGAGCGCAATGAGGATAGATTCAACCGTCTTCGCAGTGTTGTTCCAGGAGCCGTCTCGATCGTGGAAAACCCAGTCCCAGATTTTCCTGCCGTCGATGTTATGATGACCCACGGTCCTCCGCTCCACATCCTTGACAAGACGAATCGTGGTGAGTCAGTCGGTTGCGAACACCTCCTACGTGCGGCTCGACGCTGTAAACCTCGTATCCATTGCTTCGGTCATATCCATGAGGCTTGGGGCGCGGCGAGGGTCCTGTGGAACCCGAGTGAGGAGCTGAAGAATGATTCAAAGACACATGTTGCAAAGGCGGAAGCTATTCAAGTTGATTATGCTAAGATGGTCGAAGAGCGGGCGGTGTTCGTTGATGTGAGCAGTGAGTCTGGCGCTCGGCCACTGGATTTTGGCAAGGAGACCCTAATGGTGAATGCTTCTATCATGAACCTGAGATACAAGCCAAGACATGGCCCGTGGCTCATAGATGTTGATTTGGAGCGTTCGTCGGCAAGTGCTGCAGATCCTTGAGAATACCGCGGTAGCAAAGCTTCCCATAATCGTGCAGAGCGGATATGGATCTGAAGAAGTTCCTCGGTTTTTATCGCAATATTGATGTAAATTGATTCTGGGTTGCTCAGAGAAATCCAGTAAGAAGGAGTAAGAAGACACGTTTTGACGCGACAAATAAGATGGGTGAACTATTTCATCTCACTGACGTGAGGAATAGGTGAATCGTAGTTTCCATTCCACTTGCATCCACCGCTCTGATATGCCAAATATATCTCGCTGCTTCTCGAGCCTCCCACCGTTCTTCATCCCACACTGACACTCATTCGGCATTCCATTTCATAAAACAACGTATCCTTCATGGTCTGCCCTATCTATTTGCAGCAATTGTTACTCAACTTATCTGTCACGGCCTCTTTCGTACATTCTTTGAATCCACTTCGATCAAGGACCCTAGACTCCCAACACTTTTGGCAACGCAACGAGCATCCCTAGCATCCCTACAGCATCGATATCAACAGCAATACACTCATACATCTCACATGAGGTAAACAACAATCATGCCAGTCATACCTTGCCGTCAGTCGAAGGCAAATCCCACAACCACCATCACTTCAACTGCTCTCTCCCGCAACAAACCCCCCATGATCGCGTCCAAGTCTCGTATCGTCCATCAGCAGTGTCTGCACCGCCAAGCCTCCGGCACCGCCTTCCCATTCAATGAGGTCACCCTCGCAAAAGTCGCCTTCCTCGCAGACGTCGCCGACCCTTATGTCGACTACAAAACCGTACCCGCTTGCACTCCTTCCCAAAAATGCAGCAGCGCATTCGAAGAAAAAGCATCCGTCCCAATATACGAAACACTGCCATCACATAAGATCCCTGCTACAACCAACGATATTCAAGCTAGTATCGGCATCGCGAAAAAGCTCGATACACAAGCTGGGAGCCACTGTTGGAAGGTCTTTAGCGATAGCAGAACCATGAATTCCGGTGGCATAAACGAGACGCTTGTGCACGGCGACCTCGCGGAGGAGGCATTCCGCGAGGCGCAGGCGGGACTTCTGTACGGCCAATTCGAAGATTATCCGAAACCGGTACGGCATATTCACGTGTTTTCTAGAATCGGTAGCGCTCCAGTGACTCGTCCTGGGAATGGATACAAGTTTGGGGAGACGAGTCGGAAGTCTGGACAGCTGGGTGAGTACATAAAGCGCACTATGGAATATCGCATGGGTGTGCAGGAGTGGGTGAAGCAGCGACATCAACCTAAACTCGAAGGGGGAAATGAGCATCGATGGGTGTTGCTTTTCGTGGAGCATCAGCACCGCGAAACCCGTTGGTATCACCAGCAGCGCCGTCGATATCGGGAGTCCCGTGAAGTCCATCTGGACGAGATGGCCCGCCAACAGCGCCAGGATTCTGGTATGAGCGAGTCCTTTGCGCTTGGTATGGAAGAGAAGCGCCTGGTGTTTGAAAAGGCCCAGCAGGACATCGACGGGCAGCACGTCGCGTCTGGTGTCGATGAGCAGCACTTTGTGCCTGATGTGGTCCAGCAACAACCTACTCTTGATATGTCTGAGCAGCACTCGGTGTCTGATATGGATTTGTACGAGCAACCCTCAGACCTGGATAGCTCCGAGCAGTACCCCGTGTCTGATATGGCTGATACCGAACTGTGCTGCCAAATGAGCGAAATGCCTGACCAGGACCACGAGTCCGATTGGACACAGGAAGATTGGAGTGACCACTGGAATGAGCTTGGGGTGTAATTCAGGGAAAAAAAAAGTAGGGGATGAATAGCTTCAAGACAGCGGATAGATGTGGTCAATGGCGTAATGGGTTGTCTATATTGGAAGCTGGGGAATGGAGTTATGTTGGCGTGTTTGATATTTACCTTGTTTTGGTGTATTACTATGCTCTATGAGGCGCTACTTGGGTAGAGACGGGTTTGGTCGTCCATGGTTACGAGTAGACGGGTGTTCTATCGTTACGATGGGGTGTTGAGGCGTACGAGCAGGTTGTCTATGGCATGGAAGAGCTGTAGATGGTTTGTCGCTAAAGAGGCGCCTATCATTACAAATCAGTGCTTGTGGTTGCGAAAAAAATTTTGCTTCAATTCTTCAATTTCCTACATTTCTTTAATATATCCTCAGTTTCCTCAATTGCCTTGATTTAACTCACCCGAGTGGCACTGTTACCGTCCTCGTGTTTCAGAAAAGCGTTCATCTGAGTCTACATATGTAGTTAGATATCGCGATCAATAATAGAATGAAGTAACACCAACACCATTCTTAAATGCTCTTGTCGAGGCGATGGGCGTTAGGGCGCGTTGAGAGAGCTCCAAGTCCAAAACAGAGCATGGTTCAGCCGTCCTTGCGCATACGGGTTATGCATAGCTTCAAGCATCTCACAGGGTCTTACAGTCCAGGTTAGTATAACCCTTCCCTAGTGATATGGTTACAGAGCCAGAAGAAACCCGAGATACTAATCTAAAAGTCTGACCGAATATATACCTCCGCACCGCCACTATTCTCCAGCCTCCGCCATGCGGCCGACACGTCCATCACGCCTTAAACACCACATTAGGCTCGTCCAGCTCAGACCTCAGTGCTGTAATGGCCCAAAGACCGGCGTAGATCGACTGGGATTCCACCACGATGTCCACTGTGCCCCCAAGTCGTTGTGTGGTAACAATCCTCCCCCGTCCACCCCCGCACAGTCTCTTGTTGCTTAACCTTCCACCCATTGCCCAATCAAGCTAACTAATTTACTTTACCCACTCTGCTCTTCCTCCATTCACTCTCACCTTTTCTAGCCTCTTCGCTAAGATATCCATACTCATAGTCCTCCCATCTCGGACTTCTCGACGCCTTGATACGATTAAAGGTACTCTCCCCAGCCACAACCCCACCACCTTCCCTCCACCTCCATCCCTCCGCCGATACCAACGCCTGCATTCCTTAGTAAACATTGTCCACTTAGAATACCCATCCACATACTTCGAGAAGTCGAGTACGTCCTCGGCCTTCACGGCCATGGAATATCCTCTCTCTGTATCTTACGCACGCAAGCGCACGATGTAGTCGCCCACGCTCTCGATCATCATGGTCAGTGAGCCAGAACGGATAGCGCTGCCAAGACCTATGAGCATTAAGAAACTCAGATAGCCGTCCATGGTGAGCGAAAGGTATAATGCAGCGCGGGTCGCCCATTTTTGCTTGATGTTGACGTCGTTGAGGCCTAGGAGGGGGCAGGGAGGAGGCGCAGAGGTGTGGAAGCCTACTGTGCAGACCAGGGCGTCCATGGTGTACGTGCCGCCATCCTGGGTGTGAATGGTGGCTTCGGAAATGTTCGTGATGGGGTAGGTGACGAAGCCGACGTTTGGTTTTGCGGGGGCTGCTAGGTAGCACGGCCGGGTGTCAATCCCCTGCGCCTCGGGAGAAGTCTGGGAGTAGCGAGGCGAGGTCGCGCTTTCATGTGTTCTTCGAAAGCCTTCTTCGCTCCCATGTGCACCTATGTGCCAGGGGATGTTACGGCGTGGATACCGTTCCCGGCTTCCTCGATAGCTAGGCAGAAGTTGCGGTGGTATTCTGGGTTGGATGCGTAGCAGACTCTTTGATTGCCGGCTATTTTGCATCTTTTCATATTGAGCTTGTCCCGTAGATCTTGGCCGATGGAGGGGAGATCCAGGATGTGCTGCGGACGAAGGTGATTCTATGTGGGTTTGGGAGGAGTTGAGGGGAGTGGAGGATTTGGATGGTTGGGGACCTGGGTCCGATTACTGCGATGTTCTTATTGGTGAAGTCGTATTTGGAGGGGATGTTAGTTGTCGCGTTTAGGGAAGTGTGGTTACAGCATGAATATAGACAGAAGGTTGTATCTGTTTAAGGGCGTACTTTTCGTTCTACTTTGTAGAGTGCATTATCTCTCCTTTAAAAGACTACAACCCGTCAATATCTAGCCAAGCGATGTTGTTTAGCTTCCCCCGCACGCTGACCGGCATATCTGAGGTACTTCCTATGTCTCGCCAGTGCTCAGTTTCTTGACCGTGACTTGCTATTTTGCTTCGCGTTCATCATATATCAGCAACTGGTAACTTCGCGTGGAAGCTTCATGAACCGGTCGACCAAATACTTCTTCGCGACGTCTTCCAAGCAGGCTTGGATTTCGTGGGAAGTTGTGTAGGGGAATGACTAGTTGAGGTTAGGTACGAAGGAGAATTGGTAAGAGCGTGCAAACGATGATATGGGTATTGAATCATTCTTGAGGCACTCAAAAGGCTTCCTACAAGGAATGGAACAGGCGCATCCTGGGTATCTGAATCAATATTCAGTAAGTTTAGGTCTTCTTCGAGTCTAATTGTGATAACTAACCTGCTCTCCAATCCTATCATTCCTGCAAGGAACAGGTTCTGCATTCCGTATCCGCTCCGGTATTCGAATGCCGCAGTAGATTCCGGAGTAGCCAGCACCAATCACAATGATTTGAATTGGACGAAAGTTCTAAACCGGAGTATCATGAAGTCTGAAATGGGAGGAAGTAGAATCACCGTGGCCAGCAGAAGATCCATTCGCATGCGAAGTGCCGTCCACAGCAGTGTGATCAGTCCGGACAACGTTGCCCGGCAGGGTCGGTACAGCAAACACGATAGTATATAGAAGAGAAATGTACTGATGGTGAAATGGTTCAGGCGTCTCTCACGAGAGAACGCCATAATATGTTCATCGGAGCTATGACGACAGGCAGCGAGGCGGGCAGTGAACAGGTCGTAGAAGAAGTAAGATGTGGCACGACCGGTATCCTGGACTGTATCTACATACGAAATCACCATGTCGTTGGCGCAACGAGGTCAAATGCCGGTTGTAAGGGTAAGTAAATGCTGTAGAGCAAGTAGCATTGAGGCTCAGAACGGCTATTACGAACGGCTGCTGGCAGAGCGTTATAGTGGTTGGCTGCCTTATCGGATGTGAGCCTACAGCAAACCTTGGAAGTTGCGCTTGGGGTTATTCTCCACATTATCAACCACATTTTGACTCCAGAGCACGTGTCATCGACATGACCGGCATGATATACTCTTCGAAGTTGGTATGAGCTGTGGTACCTGTAGATGAATAGGAGAACCTCGGCTTCTATGCTACACCACCATCAATCCAGACTGTCTGGCTCTGTCACTTACGGCAAGTAAATCGTTGCCAAACGTCACTATCCCGACTTGAATTTCAAGGGCCCAAACGCCTCGCTCTTGTGAGACCCAATTTGTCCACCATAACCAAAATGAACCGTACGCCTACGAATGCAGAAGTCATACGGGCTTAGAATATCGGGTATTTTACGTTCATCTTGCTACCGCTGAAAATTGATAACCGCAATCTAATTCATGTTAGTGATGTTTCGTTACGAATTAAATGGAAGAGATTATACCTGATTGCCGAGCGCAAATGCAAGCTTTTTGCCATCGGGATCCCATCCCAAGCTCGACTCGCCTTCTACAGTCGAATCCCACTCTTCTGGTGAACCATTCCACTTCCAGACAGCTTTCGGCAACCCTCCTGATTCAGGGTTCCAGACAGTGATTGTATCTAGCCCAGCGGCGGCTAGCAAAAATCCGTCTGGTGAGAACGAAAGACAATTTGCGGGCGCGTAGTCTTCCATGACAAGGTGATGTATGCATTCAAATGGCCTACTCGCATTCCATATCCGCGCTGCACCTGAGCCGGAGCAGGTCGCTAATAGACGAGGTAATGATGATGAATATGCCGCTGGGTTAGGTATAGGTCGAAATCCCATGTCGGAGAAGAATGAATCAGGGTATTCCTGTGTTTTTAGAGTTGTCGGGTTATCGGGATGGACTATACCCATCAGCCCTTCTTCGAATGATGCGCAGGCTATGATGTCACATATCGGATCGTACTTGACGCTCTCCCATGTCCCCTCTACATCAAATGATTTCAAACGTTTCAGTTCTTCACCCTCAATGTCGTAAATCTGGAGAAAGTTGAAGCCGCACACCACAAAAACCATGTTTGTCATCCAGGCAGCGTCCATTATGGCACAGTCTGTAAAGGCTGTAAATGCAGGTGTTGTATCATCGTCTTTCCAGACCTTGATGCTTCCCGCCACATCGCTCGTGGAGATGCTCAACAAAGTTTGCGACGATTCGTTCCATCGGAGCGTAGAGACCATACCTACTACCGAAGACAGTATACGAGCATCTTGGCCACCGTCAATCAGCTTTACCAACTTGTCCGTCTTCATGGTCTCTCCCTCTTCGTTCACCTGCTCCTCACGTGCAGCAAGAGTAGCTTCTCTGTGAGAATTCCAACAGATTGCCGTGATGTTGAAGTTGTTGAGAGGTAAATTTAGGTCCCGTATTTGAGGTTCAGGGGGCCCAGCGCCTGAGTTGGAGTAGCTAGGGATGTGATGTAACCGTAGAAGTGATTTGCCTGCCGTGAGTAGGAGGGGCGACTCGGGAGGTCCCCAGAGGGTGTGTGTCAAGACTTTATCATCCTCTTGGATCTTCACGAATGTGGTATCTGGTGCCAGCTCCACTACCTTCTCTGTCTGGATTTCCGTGCTTTGACCGATGCTGAGTGTTGATATGGGTATTTCCTCCACAATGGGAGACTCGATGTCGGACACTACTGCCTCCGACTCGCCGCGTATTGAATGTGGCATTTGCGTGACTCCGTTGTGATCCAGGTCCATAGCATCGCCATTGACGCGTGGGTCCCCCCGATCAACGACACCATTCGTCTTTCTCTTCCGTTTTGCCCCCTTCCGCGGTACGCTTTCCGCGGCAGACCCGTTCACATCTTCGTGTGCTTCGCGAGGATGAGCACCAGGATCTAGTGTTAGAGTGTCACCGTTGCGTAGGGAAAACGGTCGTCCATGATCAAGTCCAAAACGATAACGGCGTTGACTCTGAATTGCTGTTAGAATGATATCGCCTTCTCCCTGCTCTGATATGTACATGCCTGACTGACGTCCGCCTGAAGTTTGTCAAACCAAAGACCGTCTTGTAATATGTTGATGAGGGTGTGCGCAGTTACGTTCTTTGCGAACGGGAGCGTTTCGGGGTCACGAATCCAGCTTCGGGAGAGCTGCAGAGCCGCATTACCATAGCCTAGAGAAAGTTAACAATGAGATTCAGCCCACTTTGATCATATACAAGTCTTACCAGCTTCTTGTAGATATCTCCATACTAGGTAGTTCACCACGTTGGAGGAGAGCGCCTCAACGGTCATCGCGCATGGCCCTCGCTCTCAAGCGCGAAACAGGGCATTCACTAAAAGATAATCGCGTCGCGAAATCGAGCAGAAGGGGGCAGGGTATGTTTTGGAATGGTTGGAGAAGATATCGTAGTGGTGATTGAAGAGCTCGATGCAGCGGACGACTGAGGAGTTAGAGGGCCGCAGGGCAACTGAATGAATGGGGGATTGTTCCTTGGTGTCTCGGCAAGGGCTTGCTAAGTTGAGTTTGAACGGGGCTAGGAGATCGACAAGGCGCCGAAGCTGGCAGGCGATGAGGTAGCTTGGCACGCTTCGACGAAACAAACGACTTACGGACTCATAAACCTTCACAAGACCGTCTTCTTTCACACCCGCAGTTCTAAATTCACCGGCGACGTCCACTGTGGACTTCCGAACAGCGTTAGGAAGGCTTAGCCGTGTCAAGGCCTCGAAGATTGAGGACACCGCCTTACCCGTGAGCCTACATTCTCCAAGTCTCTTTGTCATCCACCATCGACTAGACGCGTTTTCACACCTCATCTCTTCATTCTATACCCAAGCATGGCACCACGAATCAATCTACCACCGCTTACGCGGAGTCTACTCGCTTCTCTCATCATCCTCACCATCCTCAATGCCGTTTTAAGACCCCAAGGCGACTGGGTGTCCACAATCGAGAAGCCAATAACTGGTATTGGTGAGGGTGTGCCCTACCTGGCTATCGTCCCGGGAGTCTCAATCATATACCCTTGGGTGTTTCTTTTGGCAACATTAGTGGAACAAAATGTATTCGGCCTCCTCATCACTGGTCTCACAATCTTTTACGGGGGTCGATACCTGGAGCGAGCATGGAGTTCAAGGGAGTTTACCAAATTCATGCTCTTCGTGGCCATGATACCCAACTTGCTCACATTTCTCATCTACATATTCGTCTTCGTTATTACTAAAACAGATAGCGCAGTGTTTGTCCCTCCTTTCCCCAGCTTCATTCCCTTTCTAACAGATACCTAGCACAACCACCATCTCTGGCGGCATCGCGATCCAAGCAGCATTCCTCGTCTCCTTCAAGCAACTCGTCCCCGAACACACCGTCGCCATCGCCAAAGGACTCATCCGAATGCGTGTAAAACACTTCCCCGCCATCTTTCTTCTCGCCAACACCATCTCAGGCGTCATTTTCGGTACCGAGACCGCTGCACTCCTCGCCTGGTTTGGCTTCTTCACAGCCTGGATCTACCTCCGCTTCTACCGTACCAGCCCAAGCTTATCATCGGCTGCAACGGGCGATGGAAGCGTGATTCGCGGTGATGCGTCAGATACATTTGCGTTTGCATATTTCTTCCCGGAGCCGATACACACGCCTATCGCGAAGTTGGGAGATCAGGTTTACAATATTCTGATAACGTTAAAACTCTGCTCGCCCTTCTCAGCGGAGGATGTTAACGCCGGAAATGAGCAGGCCATGGCTCGCGCTGAGGGTGGGTTACCCAGTCTGATGAACCCCAACGGACGAGGCGGACGAGGTGGAGGGCGCCGTGAGGAAGCCGAGCGAAGACGAGCTTTGGCCTTGAAGGCGTTGGATCAGCGATTACACGCCGCGGCGAACAGAGGGGGAGCCCAGGCACCTGCTGCTCCGGTGGCTGCGCACATGCTCGGGGAGACAAACTACTCGCCTGAGAGGCACGATGAGCGCCTTGGGGGCGAATAAGGGCAGTCGTGAGTTAAGATCTAGGACAATTCTTGGAGGAGACGCTATCCAGTGTCGGCTAATTGTTTTCTCGGCTCTGACTTGTCTGGCCATTTATCGATTTGGCTAATTGGCGTTTCGGTTTTGTAAGCGTAGATACCACTGCTACGGTGTATTTTTATCTGTGGATGACATCACTGCATTTATCTGATATTTCAAGTTTTGTGTTGATTCTAGCACCCTACTTCCCATCATCTGTATGCCTTACGCTATTGCCCGGAACTCATTTTTTAATTAAGAACACGCCAAAACCAACATGAGATATATTTGAGAAATGGAAGTTAATAGTATTCGGTTGGTGTTTATATGCGGACCTTGAACAAATATAATTTTAGCAGACAAAGCCAACTAGGCCGAATTACGGGTATTCAGAACGATTTCTGCAAATTAGGATCAAAGGGTCTTTAAAGGCACAACTAGAGCCCAATCGCCATGGGCAACCGAAGCCTAGTTCAAGCTTCACCAAATAGAACGACACGCAAAACCCCTCGGCTACAGTCCTGAATGGCTTCAGCCAGGCTCACCCAGTACCACAGCATCACCTCAACAGTACGAGCTATATATTAACACCTTCATTCCTTCCATTAACTACGTATTAAAGATTACTGCGTGCCAGCTGCTCTGCCTTCCGCACCATAGAAGACCACACTTTCGCATTATCCGATCCCGCTTTTATAGACAAATATAACCTTTGCGCCCGATAAACAATCCCCCACCACACCTCCAGGCCACAGTTTCTCTCCAAATCATCTCAACCAGCAACACAAGAGTAGCTCCTCGCCTGATCATTCCACCCAATCGTCGTCAAATCCTTTACGCCCGGGTACTTTAAAGTCAGCGGCTTGTCGCCTAGATCATCGCAGAAGCCGTTTCTGGAAGTTTGTTAGTTGCATCCCGTACAACTCAACAACCAGTCTGCATACCGATAAAACGTGCAAGTCAACCCCTGATCTGGGCCGATCGATGACGCGGTGCCATCGAGCTTGATGCAATCTTGTCCACCGAGCGGGGCGACTAGATGTACGCAGGTGCTGCCCCAGTTTATGTCGGAGCAGATGTAGACCTGGGGGTAGGTTAACTGTATGGTCGAGGGAGGGGCAGGGGGAGGAGTGTTACGCCTGAGTTGTCGCGTTTACTGGTTCCGATTGGGGAGGGTGGGAGCGCGGAGATGGCTGGAAGGGCGAGGAGGATTGTGAAGGAGCTGAGGAGAAAGGAGAGAATGTGCATCTTGGGAGTTGGAGATGACAATCGGACTTGAGGTGGAGAGTGAGTGAAGAATAGGATCTGGACTTGGAACGATTGGAGAGTACTCTGTAGAAAGCACCTTTTGAAGGTTTTCTAGAGTTGTAAATTCTAGATCTTATGCCCTCCAGATCATCTACCGCACAGGGCAGGAGCACATGGCCATTCCATCCTGGCTTCAAGCTTCAAATTAATACCTCGTTGCATCCGACGAACGTCAATCTGTTTCGTGCATCTGTGCGCCTACAAAACACAATGCGAACAACCGTCTGCTCTCACAACGCGTTGGGGATGTCCCGAGGTCATCTTGGGTTGGTGTAACGATGCGGTTTAGGCTGATGGTTTTAGGCTGGGCTTGGTGTTGCACAGAGATCTCATGTTTCCGCATACGGCATTTGCTCATAGAAGATTTGACGTTCTCCTTGGGAATACATTTGTTGAAGCAGCTTGTAGAGTAATGGTACTGTAAGTCTGAACGCCATTTAGCAGGTATGTAAATTTTTACTTGTTGATATCACCGTATCGGAAGGACGATGATATCAAGCTTTCCTGCTGCAGTATCGCTCTTGCTTTCTGCATCGTACCCGAAATACGGGTATGATGGAACATGAGTTGGGTCAGCACAGAGCAGTAGGGGTTTGAGAGTTTTGTCGCACTGAGACTCGGTTGCGGTTGCAATACATCTCAGTGTTTGGTGAGCGGTTTACCCCAGCTCGGGGTGTGTATTCAGGCATCCATCGGGTATCCCAGATGGTGGCAAGCACGCGGGAGGTACTTGCCATTGTGTAGAGTTTTAAAAGGCCGCAATAGAATTTCACATTTCACGACTGTAGTCCAGGTTGGTCTTTCGGTCTGGGGAGGTTCCAGAAAGCTAGGTCTAATCTAAGAATATACATAAGTCTGTAACATACGGCTGCAATTTGTAAACAGCTGTAGTGCTATGGCGGTCAAACTGACCCTTAAGAGCCAGTGAGTGGGCATGACATCTTGAAATAACACGAATCCATCGTTCATGTCCTGTAGCCGACGGTAGCGCTAGATGAGCCTTTTCAAGGTCCTCAATCATTTACAGGTCCTGGCGATTTGGGACGAAGGCTGTCTAAATATAGACGTGATATGGAAGTGAGGTTGATATGGCCCAAATACCCAGAACTGGGAAGTAGGGTTGCGGAATAACCGGCATGAAAGTGGGTAAGGTCATTATGCATTTCTATCCAGCTTCGAGCAAAGGACTCAGCTCGGGTAGTGCCAAAAAAATAGAAGAGGATCATAGCAAAACCCATGGAAGAGAATTTTCGAAACCGTGACGAGAAAAAAAAATTACATACAACAGTTGGGATTCTCCGCTGGTCACCCACGCGAATACTAATCAACCGATTTGCAGCTTAAATATCGGGGAGCGGACGGGACCCGTTGTATTCTGCAATCTTTGGTCGTATGTGAAAGAAGAGTGTGATAGTCTAATCCATATGTCAATGAATAATTAGATTCACCGGGTTCCTTGGTAGAAAAACTAATTAAGTAGAAATTTCGGTTAGTAGAGACTAAGTGGATACAATTGCTGACCCGGTTTCGCTCGGCTATTTGATGTTCTTGGTAATTCCCCGTGGGCCTGTGCCTTCTACACCATAATGGTATCTTGCTCGTCGAGGATGCCATGCCAATCACTAGGACTAGCCTGTCTCGGATCTCGGTCACGAAAGGTTGCATAGATAGGAACGGAAACTACGAGTCCGAGCCTATTCAAAAACATTTGAGGAATCTGGAAGTCTTATCTCGAGAAATATTCTAGATGTTCGCATAGGTCGCGGTGGAAGACGCAGGAACACAATTGCTGACGGAACCTTGAATGAATATCGGGAACGACTGGTAGAATCTACATGTGAAAGATGAGAGATAATGATGGCCTTCGTAAACCCTTGTTTGATGCAGCAGATTATTCACACCAGATTCTTTGGTGGTACAACAATGTTTGCTTTCCGATGCAACCATGAACGCTCACCCGACTTCGTTGTCGCGGAGTTCAGATCGTCACAATATCAAGGAGAACATAACTGTAATGAGTCGAGTGCTTGAAACATCCTCGGAGTTGCTTCAGCCTTATGATGGATACTGTTTCGCCAACCGTTTCAATCTCTTTTGGGGACAGAACTGTCCAACTGAAGCCATAAATGCACGGGCCACGCCCCCGGCCATTTTCTGTTGACGAGTTGACAAAGTCGCACTGCACATTAATACGAATCAGACCGTCCATCGCTTCATTAGCACAATTTTTCAGCTTGAACTCATATCGCTCTATCATTCGCTTGCTGGCATTGCCTTGGCCAGCCCAATCACACTGCTTTTAGGACATCCTAATCCCCATCTCTACCCTCTCGCTCCGTCCCGTTCTCCCATCAGGGGCATATTACCTACCTACTATTCATGCAGACCAACAACGCGCCATAAGCATCATACTCGACGCCTCGAATTGGCCTACTAGACCCCTCCTCTACCTCGACCCGTGATGATTTTACTTCGACACAACTCATCATAGCGCGACAAGTTGCTTGTGTGGTCATGCCGGGGTGGAGACCTCTCCCGAGGATTGCTTTTGCAATCTGCGTATATCCCTTCCAACCCTCCTCGCCAGCTGACCTACCTCTCGAAATTGGCGACGAATTGTACATAATTGAACAGGGTGGAAGAGATGGTTCGTGGTATCGAGGATATTTGGTTGCGCCTCCATCGCTGCTGGCCGGCTTGACGAGTGTCAAGGGTCAGACACTTGAGGCGCGTGTTTTCTCTGGCATATTTCCGCGATGCTGTGTAGAGGTACGCGAAGTACTCGGAGATGGCAAAACACCTGGGCGCAACTCAGAAGTTGCTGAGAAGCTTCCCAGCTCGCCTGGTGAAAGTCCAGGAGAGCATCACACGAACGGCATCATTACTCCGACCGAAAGCACAGGTGCCATCTCTATCACGGGAAAAGGGAATGCTTTACGGACCAAGCCGACCACAAAGCCTGAGTCAATATCGATACTACCCTCCGTAGCATCGCGTCCGCTGTCGAGAAGAAGATCCAACAAGAAACGAGCAGGAAGCTATGCATCGCAATGGACAGCCCGATCAGACCATCTACAGCAACTTATGCTCCCGCTTTCACCTATATCAGTCTCCTCGCGCGACCCGAATACACCCCGGCCACCCGCGCCAGTTCCTATGTTGAAAATTGGCGACGAGACACCCACATCAACACAAGAGCCATTGGTAGACGAAATTGCGTCGTGTTTAAGGGAATGGCATTCTACAAAGCTGCACGAACTTCTTCTGGCAAGAAGGTACAACACGCTGGATAAAATGTCAGCACTTGTTCAGCGCCTTGACACGGCGCGACGGCAGCTGTTGCATAAAGTTTTGACAGCACAAGAACTTCGCAAAGTGCGCGAGTTGACTGTGTGGGATCTTGTCGCTGGTAACAAAATGCTTTCTGGAGAGGTGATTGTGCGAAGTCCTTCGCAACGGGGTAGGATCCTGACAGGGGACGACTCTGCTATCGAAATCACAAGGCTACAGTCCATGATGAGTCTTCTCGACGAGCGACCAGCCCACCATATTGACGAACACAACCTCCACCACCTTTTTGTCAGCATTAGACAAATCGTTGGAGATTTCAGCCAGACTGCTGCTCAGGTAAGCATGCATCTCTGCCTCAAAATCCCCGGATCTGCTCCAAAACCTCTATCGGAAGTCTACTCAATCGACCTTTCCGCGCGAGAAGGTGGTCCAGCTGCACTTAGTGCGGAGAGGTTGAAAGCACTCTTTGTTGATTTGAGTTCAACGGACATCGGAGAGGGCGCCGGTTCTGGATCAAGTCTTTTCCTAGTCTTCAAACTATTGTCCAACGAGACTTACCGGGGCGTAACGAGTCTCAGCAGCTCGGGCGCGCCACGAGAAAGCACGTCAAGTCAGAATGCGCCTCAGCTTCAGCAATCACAATACGGAAGTATCAAGGGTGGAAGACGCAGCATTATGTTCGGACACAAAGCACGCAAAGATTCTGAAGCTATTAACGTGAATGCCGATAATCGCCCGGATAGTGTGGATTCCAATCGAGGACAGACTCCTGATGGTCGCCCAGAGTCCGGCAAACCTAGGACATCTTCAAGGGACCAGAAGACACTGAAACGGACCGTAGCCGTCGGATTGCTACGTGTAGACTCTTTAATGAAGTCTCAATCAGAGACGGAGCAAACTGTCCCACTTTGGGCTCCTTCGGGCCCCTTTGACGAGGTGGAGGAGAATGATGAATGGGACAGTCTGCTCACCGAATTATATCCAAACCCGAACGGAAAGTACAAGAAGCATTCATTAGTCAGTCAGCTCAATGTTCATACCAAGGCATTTGCGCATCCAGATGCCGAGTCTCTCATCGAAAAGACGCCAACATTGCTGCATAACATCAAACAGACGCGAAAGATTGGCTTCTCCGGAGCTCCAACAAAACCGAGGAGCGACATCTACTTGACATTAGTAGAGCCATTTCTACCCCGCAATGCCTTTTTGTCTCACCCCAAGTCTGGAACTGTCCCACTCGCTCTACATTCCGCCATGGCCAACCTACAATTGACAATCGAGGTTCGTAAATCCACTGGTGAGCGGATTGACGGCTGTATTTATCCGTCTTGCAACAGCACTGGGCACACGGCGTGGCGAACCACGGCGGTTGAGAGAGGCGAAGGCTGGAATCTCACAATCCGACTAGCGATTAGCCCAGAAGATGTGCCAGGCTCACACATTGTTATGAGTATTGCCGATGCCCCAGGATTTCCTTTTGCACTATGCTGGATGCCTCTTTGGACCCAGGATGCGTTTGTACGCGATGGTGATCATTCTCTCGCTTTGTACAAATATGACGAATATACTTCAAGTATGATTGCAGGCCGTGGAGCTTATCTCGCCCTTCCATGGACATCGAAGCGGAAAGACGAGTCTGTCACGGGCCCAATGGCAGCCTTGCAACTACGCACATACCTTTGCAGCACCAAATACTCACAAGATCCTAATCTCATTGGACTTCTAAAATGGCGAGATCAAGCATCCGGAGAGCTGGTAGCTTTACTTAAAAGATTCGTCTTCGTCCCAGAGATTGAAATTGTGAAGCTTTTGAATGAAGTATTCGATGCGCTCTTCGAAATCCTTGTCGAATATGCAGGGAGCGATGAATACGAAGACCTGGTTTTCAATGCTTTAGTAATTGTCCTCGGCATCGTGCATGATCGACGTTTCAATCTGGGCCCACTTGTCGATCAATATGCGGAGACCAGGTTCAAATATCCGTTTGCAACGTCGTGTCTGGTCCGAAGCTACACACGTCTATTGGCTAACCCCGTGGATCCGGAGTCTTCTCGACGGCTGCGAGCAACCTTCAAAGTTGGAGGCCACATTCTTAAGTTCATTATGAATGCGCGACTACAGCAAAAGGAAAAAGAAGCAGGAATTGGCATCACCAGCAGAGAACCAACCTTCACCAAGGACCTTCAAAATATATTCAAGTGTCTTGAGGCACTCATGTCAAACCCGGCACCAATTCTAATTGGAACCAAGACAATAGTTGTCCAGCATTTCCATACATGGCTTCCTGAACTATCGCCCTCGATGTCTTCAACCGAGATCCTTAAGCTTGCTACTAGTTTCATCGACTCTTGTGCGGCTGCGCAAGGGAAACTTGTTCTCTACAAATTGGTTCTGATAATTCACTTTGCGCAAGTAGAAGCTTTCAAGTCCCCTGATACTAGAAGGTTGCTACTCACCAATACTGTCCGCTGGCTTGCTCCACACTGGGGTAAAATAAACACAGTCACCGATCAGTGGAAAGACCAAGTTCGACTTTGCTGCTCCGTCGTGGCCTCTCAAGTAGAAGAGCTTGGGCAAGAGGCATGCGAGTATATCCCAAAGTTGGTTGACTCGTATCGTGCAATTCAAACGACGCCTCAGTCATCAAAGAGCTCTCTTTCTCTGCTTTTTCCGACTTCGTATCCATTTCCTTCCAGGCCCACGACAACGGCAGCAGTCTTCGATGAAGCCCTCATTGAGATATCAGCAGTGCTAGCAGCGATGTCAAGCCTCCCCACCATCATACATCTTGATTGGCCAAAAACGGACATTGCCGATTTCCTTTTCAGTGCCTTGCAGGTCTACATCTCTATTCTCGACGGAGAGGCCTTCCCCAGCTCTTGGCTGAGTGTTCACATATATCACCATAAGGCTACCATGCGAACCCTAGAGAAGCTCGCCAGCATTCTGATCGATTCCTTCTTGCCCCATCCAGATGAAGCGGATCTATTCAATACAGAGCTATGGCGCGCTTTTTTCGACGCACTGCTGAAGCTTGTCGGTAGTGATGCTCTTGCTTTGGAAACTTTCCCTGAGCAGAAACGGAGAGCTGTGTGGAAGATTGCTGGGGATGTTCGCGAACTCGGCGCAGACCTACTGCGGAGAAGCTGGGAGGCTATCGGCTGGGAAACCAGTTCTGAGGATAGGAAACAGTATGGCCTTGAGAAGATGGGCGGGTTTCAAGTCCAATATGTCCCCGGATTAGTTGCTCCGATTGTCGAACTCTGTCTCAGTGTTCACGAAGGTTTGCGAAGCGTCGCGATTGAGGTCTTGCAGACAATGATTGTCAGCGAATGGACTTTAAGTCAAGACCTAGCTCTTATTCAAGCTGAGATGATTGAATGCCTGGACCGGTTATTCAAGTCGAAGCATCTAACGGAGAGCATATTGCAGAAGCTGTTCATTGGGGAACTGATAGATCTTTTTGAACCACTAGCGCAAGAGCCTAACGATCCACTATTCCTTGCCGTCAAAAACCTCATCACTACGATTGACGAACTATTGGATCTGCTTGTTGCGGTTCACAGCACAGAAGCCACCGGAGAAGTGTTCCATATTATGGATACCCTTCACCTGATGGAATTCCTCAAGGATATGCAAAAAGAGGACATCTATATCAGATATGTCCATCAACTTGTAGATCTCCAAGCCGATGCTCAAAACTACACTGAAGCCGGCCTTGCTCTGCGGCTTCATGCCGAACTCTACGAATGGGACCCCACGACGGCTGTAGAGGCCCTGAGGGAACCGAGTTTTCCTTCGCAGACGTCGTTCGAGCGAAAAGAACAATTATATTTCCAGATGATAAAGTATTACGAGGATGGTTTGTCGTGGGACAATGCTTTGGGGACGTACATGGAACTTGCGACGCAGTACGAACACAATATCTTCGACTTCTCTAAGCTGGCCCGAACACAACGCGCAATGGCGACCATATACGAAAGCATCAGCAAAGGCGAGAGACAGAATCCTCGCTACTTCCGAGTCGTATACAAGGGATTAGGATTCCCGGTTGGCTTGCGAGATAAGCAATTCATATTCGAAGGGTCACCCAACGACCGTTTGGCAACATTTACAGATCGTATGCAGCAACAACATCCTTCGGCACAAATACTGTCAGCGGGTGCTGAGGAAGACGTTGAAGGTCAATACCTGCAGATATACCCTGTCAGCGCTCAGAAAGATCTCCTTCATCCAATCTACCAACGTGCAAAAGTTGCTCAGCCTATCCGCGACTACTACTTGCTTTCAAGGCCATCCCAGTTTACTTCAACCTCACGGCGGCAAGGGGGAGATGCCGGAATAAAAGAGCAAACGGTCGAGAAAACCGTATATTCCACTGCTGAGGCGTTTCCCACCATTCTCCGGAGAAGCGAGATTGTTTCTGTTGGTACCGTTGCATTGACGCCCCTCCAGACCGCCATTGAACGTACGGCTCGGAAATCGGCGGAGCTAATGACATTAGAAAAACGAGTAGCTGATGGCGAAGACTCCGTTTTCACGTCTCTCACCCAAGAGTTGATGGTAGCGGTTGATTCGATGTCTGAAACGAGCGTGGCAAATTACCACGATCTACTCCCCAAGCCTCGTGACTCTACGGAGCTGGACCCCGAAGAGGAAGAGGAAGAGCAGCCTGCGAATCTTCTTGAAAATGCATTGAAGGTTGCACTGATGGATTACGCTCTGGCTGTGAAACGTTGCTTAGCTCTATACTCTAGACCTGCTCATCAAGCCACCAAAGCAGACCTAACCCAACGTACGTTGAACCACTTATTTTTGTTTCAAAGGAATATTGGCTAAAAGATCCCATTAGGTTTTGAGATGACATTTGCATCAGAACTAGCAGCTCTTTCGCCTGGATCACATGGCCCACTCATGCGCTCACCCACAACATCGTGGCTTGTCGCATCAACACCGTCTCTCGTAACTAGTCCTGCAGCGGCTCCTGCAACCCATGTTAACGGCTCGCAAACAAATCCACTCCCTGAGATACGGCCTGGTAGGCATGAGAAAAATCGTCTAAGCCTTACATTTCTCAAGCACGGCTCCGTCAACGACAACCGGGAGGGGCGTAACCCCACGAAAGCAGCTTTGGAAGACGCCGAGAATGAGTCGAATGATGCTTCGTCACGTAGTCGAAGCAAAGATACTGGCAAGCATCGCTTAAGCTTCCTCCATCACACGTCCACGAATGATTCCGCTCCACCAGCTATCGTTCAATCTAAAAGCCAAACGTTTAGTCAAACGCAAAGCCAGCGCAGCCAAAGCAGCGAGCGGAGGCCAGAAACGAGCAAGAGCGAGCAATCCAGCAATCAAAGCTTCGGAGACAAAATGGGTAGCAGCGTAAGAAAGCGGTTCAGTCTCCTTCACATTGGAAAGAAGGCGAGTAAAAATAGCGTGAAGGGCAGACTTGATGAGACATTGGCGGAGGAGTAAAATTTATCTTCTCTCTGGTATCCTCCGCTTCAGTGATCTTGAGTAATCGAACTTTTTGGGTTAACATTTCTTGTCTTTATTGTATGATAATCCACAGATGTCCAGTTTGGATCAATAGATCCAGATTGGCTGGTATTACTTTTATTGTTACCTTTTGTGAGGGTTACTTCTATTAAGCGACTCGAAAATGGCTTCTTTTTCTTTGTTTTATATTTCGCGCGCTTGGGTGTGGTTCTGGTGGATCTGTAAGGGATTGGACTGGACTGGACTGGACTGAAGGGGGTGGTTTGATTTTGTACGAGTAGCATGTGCGGTGTTTATACCCAGACTCTCTTTAGATGGCGGAGGACAAGTCCGTCGATGCTCCTTGATATAACCCAATATACTCTTCTGACGCGCTAATGTGTCTGTGAATATGCCGTAATACAGTACCTTCACGCATACTGAGGATAGCGTACCAGTATTTCTTTATATAACCATCACTCGCATTAAGCATTTATTCCAATCAACGCTCGTTGCGAATTGTTTTTCATCCTGTTCGGTCTGCCGTTTGGCTGCATCTCAGCCCACGCTATGCTATCCATCGTATGGGCGAAGGTGTTAGTATCTATGGGAGATCTGCACATGGTTCTCAGGTCCATAGCGCCTTACTTGGCACGTTACGACGAAAGCTTGGTAAAACACATAAAAGTTACACACGCCTCGGCCTGCGATAGCATTGTTCGCACAATCACTGTTAACCCACAAGAAAACGTGATCCCATATCTCCCTTCTCCTCCTTATCCTTATTAGCCATCTGCACAAGTACTCCTACTGCCAAAACTGTTTGCGCCTATCTCCCTGGCCTCCCGCGCGCTCAGCGTCCAGGATCATGGAACCCTCTCCCCTCACACAACAGTCCAGGCCAGAGTCGTTCAAGCCCAAAATCGTACAGCTATACGAAACATTGTTCAGGGTTCGTCTGTCATGGTGCGATTCTGAAGAGACAAGGGCTGAGTGGGAAACAGGAGGACGAAGAAGACAATGACCTGTCCGAGGGTTTTTGGCAGGAATTCTTCCTCCTAAGGCCAGATGCTGCCAGTTTGAAGGCTATTCTGAGCTACCTGAAAGCTGATGACCTGCTTCACTTGCAGGTATAAACCTTTTGAGTTGAAATCCTCCTCTCAGCTTCTAACTATATTTAGGCGCATTCCCAGCAACTGTTCCTTCAAGCCATATCCCGCATCAAGCTACGCACCGCACCCTCCGACGAAGTTGCTCTCGATGTAAGCAAGGCTCTGTCCGCTGCCGTATACCCACCGACTTACGAGTCAGACCTTGACAGTCTTCTTAGGTGCCATCCTAAGCAAAAAATATACCAACCCTAGCTCCGACATCATCTCCGTTCTAGCTGGTTTGCACGACGCAGATGCCGTCATGTCGGATTTTGTCGCATCGTTAGATGTAGTGATACGTAATGGTCGGAGTAGTGAGCTGTACTATTTGGCAGATAATAATCTCTTGTTCTGACTTGGAAGCAGTGGAAGTACGGCAGAAGGCGGTCCGGACAGCGCTGTCCATTACCGCGGGAGCGTATCAAACTGGGCTGATTTCTTACTTCACTCATCGCGATCTTTTCCCCTCTCTAATGAAGGTGGGATCATCCAACAAGTGTTTACTTTTCCGCTGACAACTGTAGTGCGTTCAAGACTCGGAAAATAGTACTCAGGCTTTCGCCCCTTTCTTTCTGCTGGGCCTACTAGCCAACTACAACAAATTCGAGTTCCAGAATCCTTATCGACTACGACTTGATGACTTTGTGAACGAGGCAATCATTCGTAAAATACTAACTTCTTTTGGATCAACGTGCAATACGGCAAGGGACAAATACGTTTCTGTACAAGACGATCTACCTGAGGCCTGGAGTTTGGGAACTACGCTCAATTATATTGGATTAGGTGTATTAGCTCCTGGTTCCAGGCCCACTACACCAACACCTACTCCTGAGGAGGCTAAACCTCTCTTCTCCGCCTTGTACGTTGAACTAACCAGTTGTAACCCACGCGCTAAACTTGTTATACAGGCCAGGGCCTGAAGCTGGAATACTCCTTGCTACTTATGAATTTGTTAATGCAAACAAACTGTTTTGCTTCAACCTCGTAACACTGTCCCCTCAGAACAAGGGCGATCCCTCTCCCCTCAGTGCCTTTCTCTCTTTGACATCATACCTATTCCAGCATGCTCATCGCTCCTTTCGGTCTTCATTATACACATATCTAAACTTGTTTGTCCTTCATATTATCATTGAGGACCAAGCCCTCGTGAAGCGCATGTGTAGCAATGACAGCAATATGAGTGTAAGGCTCTGCCGCCAACGACAGCCATATCTGCCTATTGTTAAAGGGGACCGTGTTGCTGCTTCCGTAATACTCGACATAATGATTGATGGTATCAATCACAATTTGCGTAGAAAACTGGATGTTGATTTCTACATGTGAGTAAGGCAATCCCATAGTTGCATTGACGCATGTGCTAACTAGTTAGTCTTTGTCTTGGCGTGATATTGCGAATCGTATCATTCTTAAGCCGATCTAGGCTCCGTTTAGGTGAGGAAATCCGACATCGATCTCCCACGGTGACAAATACTAACGACTATCCAGTGTTCCATTGGTCGGAGCTCTGGCGCACGCTCCTCTCATTTTTCCGTTTCCTAGTCACATATGGCAACGACATCAAGTCCCTCCCCAGACACGCGGAATTGATTGATGACCTAGTCAATCTAGTAGCTCTATCTCTTTCAAACGGGGAGGCCTTTCTACCCGACCCAGCGGCTTACGACGACCTCTTTTACAAACTTGTTGAAGCGGGAGATATTCTCACCAGATTCCGCGATGCTTTTGAACTGTCTGGCATTCCCGGCTCAAGCTCCATCGACACGTTGATTAGTGTCTCAGATCACTACTATTCTCTACTTGAGGGGGACGGGAAGGGCAAGTTCAAAAGCAAAAATCTCAGTCCGCGGGAGGTGAATAAGGTGATTAAGAAGGGATATGAGACTCTTTCGATTCAGGCGAAGGAAGGATTGGATAATTGGAACAAGTTCCGGGAGGCAGATCACAAGACTGTTTTGAAGAAGGTTGCACGGGTTGCCGTTGAGGATGCGAAAGGTTTTCTTGACGAGAAGTGACATCGCGCGCTAATAGGGTGGATCAAGTGTCAAAGCTTAATTGCGCGTCCAACATTTATTTAGTCAGTATTAGCCTGAAATACTGGAAGCAATGCTAACGGTTCTGTCGTCCCTTCTGACACTTTGTGCTAAGCAAGTCACGAGCATATTCATTGCAGCCGTGATGATTAATGTCTTCGATAGCCCGCGCGTTGGCTTGATCCACGGTCTCGACCGCCTGATACACCAAGTGAACTGTCCACGTACATCTCGTATTTATGTCGAGCCCGCCAGGCTTTAGAATATCCAAAAGCTTCGAGCTAGGGTGGTGCCATCACGAGATTTGAATATGCGTGGTTGCCCCTGTATTGCTACTTCGTGGTGTTAACCATGCTATAGAGTTTCTACTTGGTCATCAAGCTTGTCAAAAGTCCCAATGTACCAATTTTCCTAACCTCGTTACAATTGGTAAATATGCGTGGGCAGTTTCCGACCAAATCCACAAGTGGCCTTATTCTTATGTTCCGAGATTAACGCAACGTCGGCCGACTGGCTTGAAGCTTCCGACTGTATCTTACCATTAGCACATGGACTGCCTCGACGGGCGCAGTTGGAGAAATGAAGATATTGCGGATTGGATTGAAACCACGTCCAGCAGTCACGATGATTATGAGGCATACAGAACGGCTTTCCAGCAAACGACACGAACCCATTCTCAGCATGTGTCAAGCAGGACAACACAAACCCATTTTCAGAATACCAGGGTCGTACTTCGGGACAAACGTAGTGAGCAATCGATGTCCCACTCCATCGAAGAGATGGCTCAAGAAACCTTGAGAGGGAAAAGGCCTCTAGTGCCACAACATTCTACCTTCCCGCACAAAAGACATCGCTATTCCGAGTCTCAATCGCTCACGGAATTGTTAGACTATATTAGCGATTATGAAAGGGTGAAGTTGCCTACTTATGGCGAGGCTCTGCCGGCCGTATCATTCCAGTCTAGGCGTTCAACCTTCGGCGTTTAAATTTCCCACAACGTATGGCCTCCGACGTATGAACTTCCCTCGACGTCTTCACCACAATCACCCATCTCGCCTTCGTCCTCGGTTTCGACAAGCTTAGCAGCTCAACAACAACCCCAAACTCGACGCATAGGACAGAAACATCGAAAGAGGCCCCTTCGCATTCGCCCAGACGTACCAACCCTAAAGGCTCACGGGCTAGACAAAACGATGATTCTCAGGGCCGCTATTCGTCGCCAGAATCTATACTCAACTCCACGTCTGAGTTTCCAGCCCGAATGCCCGGGCCGAATGTAAATTTTCCTCCAACAGTAGCCACAAAACTTTTCCCAGCGTCGACTATCTGTCCCAATATGGCAGAGCCGCTAAGATATCATGTATGCCTCCCCCGACTGATGGAGGCCCATGTCACGGATGGACGTATTGAACAGCTATTGCCATCACGGTCGATTGATCCTTTGGACGCCACGCCAAAGGATCAAGAACTGTTGTGGATGCTGAAGCGGTGTGCGGATACAATGGGAGCGGATGGCTCGGGTTTGACATAGCGAGGAGAATTCCATGATGCTCACGACGCTTTCGCACAAAGCTCGCATCCACTGAATCAATAATTTCCTCGCCCCTTCGCTTTCCAAAATAACGGTGGGCACGTTACTACACCAAGAGCCGCATCAGTCATCGCCTCAGTTTTCGAGAACTGTCTGACAGCGTTACGCTAGAGGATGCGCTCTACAAAGCGCAGACTATACGCTTCTCGCATAAACGTCCACTCGGCACGACCTGGTGGATGGGGCAGACTGCCAGGTCCGATAACTTTTACGATCGACAGCGGAGGTATATAGAGAGTGGGCGCGTGCTGGCGGCTAGGAAGCTGAAAGGGACGATGAGGGGGGCGGCGGTCGGGGAGCCCGTCTTGTAGGGTTGTGAAGCGTACGGTTACTGTTACCCTGGGTTTAGCGCTGCTTGAGCTAGTACTCGCGTTTTGTTATTTTAAGCTTGGGGCGAGGAAGGGAGTTCATGAGGCGGACGTGTGGGTGAGAGTATTGAATTGGATCTTGTTAGGTGCCTTGGGTGAGGGTGGTGAGCCAGCCGCTTTCTCGGAGTGTCTGTGCTTCTGTATGGTTCTTGTTTGATGCATGTTTGTTGGATATAGGGTATATGCACCGTTGTAAATCGTTTCGCCGCGGCATTTTAACCATCCGCTCAGCGTAT